>JAGFNQ010004965.1:166313-187865 GCA_024364735.1 Boesenbergia rotunda
AGTCATCCTTATCTGTCTGGAAACTGGCATCAGTATACCCACGTATTTCAAATCTCCTTCTCCATATATTAGAAATACATCCTTAGTTCTTCTTAAGTACTTAAGGATTGTCTTAACAGCCGCCCAATGATCCATTCCTGGATCAGATTGGTATCTGCTCGTGACGCTCAGAGCATACGATACATCGGGCCTAGTACATAACATAGCATACATGATAGATCCTATTGCGGATGCATAGGGAATCTTATTCATGCTAATCCTCTCGTCTTCTGTGCGCGGACACATAGACTTCGAAAGGTTGATCCCATGCCTGATGGGAAGGTAACCTTTCTTGGATTCCGACATGCTAAACCTTTTTAGCACTCGGTCTATATATGTAGACTGCGAAAGACCAAGCAACCGTTTTGATCTATCTCTATAGATTCTAATCCCAAGGATATAGGTTGCTTCTCCCAGGTCTTTCATGGAGAAAGTTTTGGACAACCAAATCTTAACTGTCTGTAAAACTGATATATCGTTTCCTATAAGTAAGATGTCATCGACATATAATACTAGGAATACGACTGCACTCCCACTAACCTTCTTGTACACACAAGGTTCGTCAGGATTTTGTGAGAAATCAAACTCTTTGATTGTCTCATCAAAACGGATATTCCAGCTCCTAGATGCTTGCTTAGTCCATATATGGATCGTCGAAGCTTGCATACCTTGGTTTTATCAACCGATGTGAAACCTTCAGGTTGTATCATGTATACATCCTCAAGTAGGTTTCCATTAAGGAAAGCTGTTTTCACATCCATTTGCCATATCTCATAATCATAATGAGCTGCTATGGCTAGGAGCATCCGAATGGATTTAAGCATAGCTACTGGCGAATAGGTTTCGTCATAATCAACTCCTTGTTTTTGACGATATCCTTTTGCCACTAATCTAGCCTTAAAGGTAACAACATTACCTTCCATGTCGGTTTTCTTCTTGAAAACCCACTTGCACCCTATGGGTTTAATCCCTTCAGGTGGGTTAACCAAGTCCCATACTTGATTTTCATACATGGAATCCATTTCCGACTTCATGGCCTCAAGCCATTTGTCCCTTTCTGAATTTTTCAGAACATCTTCATAACTGATAGGTTCGTCATCGCCAATGAGCAACACGTCGTTCGATTCACTTACGAGAAATCCGTATCTCTCTGGAATGTTGCGTGTCCTATCAGACCTACGAAGAGGAGGTGTAGTTTTAGGTTCAACTGATAGCTCATCACTATGAATTATCGGTTGTGGGCCTAGACTAGGTGTCTCTGTGATGTCTATTGGAGTTTCTTGAACTTCATCAAGTTCAATCCCACTCCCACTGTTTTCTTGCAAAAGAAACTCTTTCTCTAGAAATACAGCATGCCTTGAAACAAACACCTTTTGTTCCAAGGGATGATAGAATTGGTAACCCTTCGTTTCCTTAGGGTATCCAATAAATAGACATTTATCAGACTTAGCATCCAATTTGTCTGATACAACCCGCTTCACATAAGCAGGACAACCCCATATCTTAAGGTGAGTTAAGTGAGGTTTCTTACTATTCCAAATCTCATATGGAGTAGTAGAGACTACCTTGGTCGGGACTCTGTTTAGCAAGTAAACAGCTGTCTTAAGTGCATAGCCCCAAAAGGATTTGGAAGAGTTGCATGATTCATCATAGACCTAACCATGTCCATCAAGGTTCGGTTGCGCCTCTCAGATACACCATTATGCTGTGGTGTATACGGCGGAGTCCATTGGGACAATATCCCATTGTCCCTTAGATAATCTTGAAACTCTTGACTTAAGTATTCACCACCTCGATCGGATCGAAGTATTTTAATACTTTTGCCAAGCTGTTTCTCTACTTCATTTCTGAACTCTTTGAATTTCTCAAAGGCTTCAGATTTGTGTTTCATCAAGAACACATACCCGAATCGTGAGTGATCATCGATGAAGGTGATGAAGTAGCTATAGCCTCCTTGTGAAAGAGTTGACATTGGTCCACATACATCGGTATGTATTAGACCAAGCAATTCTCCCACTGGATTACCTTTTCCGGGAAAGGGTAATTTGGTCATCTTGCCTTTTAAGCACGATTCGCATGTATCAAATGAACCGGGTTCAAATGATTCCAAAATTCCACATCGGTGTAATTCGGTCATGCGTTTCTTACTTATATGGCCAAGACGACAGTGCCACGTGTAGGAGTCTATTTGATTATCTATTCGAGCACGTTTGTTGCTTACTTCGATATTGAAAACGTCACTGGATAAATCTAACGTGTAGATGCCATTGCACAAAGTTCCATTCCCATAAAGAACGCCATTTAAAGTTATGTAACAACAGTTGTTACTGAAAGTTAAATGATAACCTTTTTCATTCAAACATGAAATAGATACAATGTTCTTTATTAACGAAGGAACGAAATAACAATTATCCAATTCTAAGACACGTCCAGTTGGGAGCTTTAGCAAATATGTTCCGATGGCAATAGCAGCAATCCTTGCTCCATTTCCAACCCGCAAATTCGCTTCTCCCTTGACGAGCCTTCTTCTATTCCTTAGCCCCTGTATGTCATTACATATATGTGAGCTACACCCAGTATCAAGTACCCAGGTATCTGAGGAAATAGAGTGACATTCAATAACGAAGATACCTGAAGAGGATGGGGCATCGGATGCCTTCTTCTTCACGGACTCAAGATAAATCTTGCAGTTTCTTCGCCAGTGACCTTCCTTGCCACAGTGATGGCAAGTTCCTTTTGGTTTCTTTTCAGTTTTCTTGGCCTTTTTCTTCTTCCCTTTGTTCTGTTCTTTGGCCTTCCTCTTAGAACCTTTCTTCGAGGAACCAACTAACAGTACCGCTTTTTGATCTGGCTTTACAGAAGGCTCCACAGTCTTCAGCATGTTGATCAACTCAGGAATTGAAGTCTCCAGTTTGTTCATCCGATAGTTCATCACAAATTGTGAACAACTCTTGGACAAACAACTCAGAATTAAGTCAATACTTAGTTCATGATCCATTGCAAAACCGAGTGCGCTCAGTCGCTCAATGTACCCCAACATCTTTAACACAAACTGCGAGGCAGAAGTGCCTTCCTGCATCTTAGTGGTGAAGAGGAGTCTGGAGACCTCGAACCTTTCGGATCTCGCCTGCTCTTCAAACAACTCATGAAGATGGAAGATGATGGTATTAGCATCCATATGCTCATGTTGCTTTTGCAACTCAGGTACCATAGAGGCTAGCATGATGCAACTCGCAAGTTCAGAATCGGTCACATGTTTCTGATAGGCCAACAATTGGTCTGGAGTTGCATTTTCTGGAGGATGGGTGGGAAGTTGTTCTTCAAGGACATAAGCAAGCTTCTCTGCCTTGAGGACTATCCTCAGGTTTCGAAGCCAGTCCATGTAGTTCGGCCCAGTCAGTTTATTTGTGTCCAAAATGGAACGCAAGTTTAGAGAAGACATGATCGAGTGATTATCCTAGAAATACAAATTGAGATTATGTGAGAAGATTTTTAAAAATGTATCATCATACATAAATAAAATCCTATTTATTTTTCAAATTGAATAACCCTTATTATCAATTCGGGAGATCGTAGGAACATCTCCAAATAGGTTGATATCCAACCATAGGTAAGAATCACCATGGCTGTGGCCATCAAGTTTTTCTTAGCTATGAAGGTAGGTAATCATACCGATTACATATCACATATATGTAACTATCACGTTATGCTATCAACTAATTGAATGTTTGCATAAATCATTGGGTTGTTAACTCATTAACAAGTATGCATCATATACATAGCACCCAACTGCACCTCTCTTCACATCGACCTTGGCTGTGGCACAACAAATCGATGCTCCAAGCTTAAGGCTGACCCATTAATCAAGAAATAGTTTTAATATGGTTGGAGCTCATTCAACCGTTTAGTCAGGCTTGGATGTGTCCAACAACCAAAACTAAGGATTGACCTCTGACTCCAACTATATTATTCATAAACTAATTCCATGGTTTGAACATGTTAAGGTTCAAGTCGGGCATGGATGTGTCCATCAACCCAAGCGAGAAACAAAACTCCGATTCTAACCATATTAATGGAAGGTGTTGGCCTTAATATTTTGTAAGGGGTTTTGGTCTCATCTTTTCTAAGCACATTCATGACATTGTCATGACTAACGATTTCCTTAATAAAGTATGTATGTGACTTAATTTATCAAGTCTCATGAATTGAATTAGGAACCGGATTTCCTTAATTCTAATTTCACACTTTATTAAAGGAATTGCTTTGGGAAACAATTTCCTAAATTGTCATAATTAATTTCGGAAATAATATGTTCAAGACTTTGATTTCTCTAAATCAAATCTTATTAAATTAAGAGACAAATCCCTTAATTCAACTACATATTATTTTCATGAAAATCTCATTTAAGAAAACTCTATAGGAAACCATTTTCCTAATTAATTTTGGAGACAACAATATGTAAGAGCATCACCTCTTAAAACATATTTTATTCATGGATTGATTAATTACAACAAATCGTTTTCTAAGGGTGGCTCCCCGAGGCTCAGATACCCAAAAAAAAGTAAAGTGTTGTAAATCCAATTGGACGGCTCCCCGAGGCTCAATCCAAATCAAACATGACAATTTCAATTAAAATTGGGAAATTAAATTACAACATCTAACTTTAAATTGGACGGCTCCCCGAGGCTCAATCCAAAATAAAGAATTTGTTGTCAATTTAAAAACCAATTCAAATTTAATTGTCAATTAACTGTCCATGAATTTGTCTAGACTTTCTTAAAAGAAAGTGCCCAAAATTGCGAGATTTCGAAAATAGGTTTTCAGAATAATTGTAAGTTTTTTGGTACAAAGAAAACTTACATATTTCCAAAGTTGGAAAATTTCTAAAATAGAAAAATTTCCAAAATTGGAAAGTTTCCAAAGATGGGAAATTTTCACAATTATTATAAAAATTTAGAAACTAGAAAATTTCAAACGTTTGCGAAATTTCATGACGATTTCCAAACTTTGAAATTCCTAATTTTAAAATTTATTATAATTTGAAAGTTTCCATAATTGGAAAAATTTTCCGAAATTGAGATCATGACAAAGTTTTCCACAAAACAATTATATGATTAAGTCGAACACTAACCGGCTCTGATACCACTGTTGGGACCGGGTGCATGTCGACAAGGATACGAGTTCGTAAAATTTAAAATTTTTACGTGCAGCGGAAGAGTTTGCATAAAATAATTTCCTAAATTATTTTAACTTCGTATCTAGCATGCAACCTTATAGTATATCGACATAATCATGAAATAAAAGTTTGCGGAAAAGTAAACTAATTTACTTTTATACCTCGCGTAACTTGAAGTAAGGGACGAGATCCAACCGTAGCGTCCCTTGGAAGCTCCGCCTCTATTCGCGTCCACGCCGAGTTCTCTTCGGGATGACTTCACAAAGTCACGAGTTTTGTGCCGACGAGAACTACTAGATTCTCTATAGGCACAACTTGAAAGATCAAGAGAGGAAAGAAAGGAAACTAACCAACGAAGTAACGGAATCGAATTCCGAGAAAAGAGGAGTCGCTATCCGCTTCTTCTTCTTCGTGTTCGGGTTCTCCTTCTTCTTGTAGCTCACGCCAACTTCACCCTTGGAGGAGGGCTTGGTGCGCCGGCCCTAATTCACAAAGTGAAGGGTGCCGGCCCTAGGTGGGGAGAAGGGGAAGGAGAAGAATAAAAGAGAGAGAGAGAGAGAGCTCTAATTAATCTCTTGATTAATTGATTGATGTTGTGAATAAAGGGCTAGCCTTTGGGTCCTTTATATAGTAGCAACTCTTTGCTAAGTCTCCCTCTAAACGGAATTAGTTATAAGAAATTTATCCTATAAATTTTCTTAACTAATTATTCCGTTTAAACCAAGTTTTATTATAAACTAATTTATAATAAAACTAATTCTTCTTCTCTTTAAATTATGGAATAAATTTTATAAGAAATTTATAAACTTTCTTATTATGGAAAAATCAATTCATAATTGATTTTATAAAATTAAAATAAACCAATTCATGGATTATTTTAATCTTCCAAAAAGGAATAAATTTCTATAAATTTTATTTATATAAATTTCTTTATACAAATTTATTTATCCATAATTTATAAAACAAATCACACTAGATTTATTTTATTAATTAAACCAATTAAATTGGTTTTATTCTCTCTCTTGGCCGGCCACCCAAAGAGGGATAATACCCTCTTTGGCCGGCCCAAATCGACCCGAACCGGTCGCGAATTAAACTCATTTAATTCGCCCAAAAAGCCTTCAAAAGACTTAGCCATTTTTAGCTTCCATTGCGCCTCTGACTAACTCAGATTCGACTTGTTTCTCTTGATCGGAAAATCCAATTTTCAACTCGTTTTAAATCCCTCGGATTACTCGTATTGCGTGTGACTAAATAGGCTTTCGATTTATGTTGGCCGTCTATAATTAACCCATTAATTATAGAACGATCATGAGTGGCACCTAGTAGTACATCATGATCCCCAATTAATCGAATGATCAACGGTTTGACCCCAGAAGAAATTATTCTGAAACCCTTCAGCAGCTCTAATGAATCGTGCCTCATTCCCTTCACCACCTTATACCCACTTGGTTCAGGACACGGTCTATGGTGTCAGTCCCCACTAGGCTGACTACGTCACACCTAGCCCAAGTAGTGTCTTCCTCGTCCTTTGGATTTCTAATTACTCTCATGTATTTAAGAGACTCGCACTCTTAACATGATATGCTCTGGCCAGAGGCTTTGAGTAACAATCCGACGATAGGCCTGGGTATACATCTCCTCGCAAGGAGTGGTGAATCCTTTGTAGGCTGTTCAAACATCTTCGGGCACTTCGGCTTATACCCAACCATCCCGGGTCCACACCTCCTTGGAGATGCTTGCTTAAGATGTTAAAGTATAAGTCTCCATGACCAAGATGACTTGAACACCGCAAGTCAAAGGAACATCGCACTTAAGCCGCAGTAAGATCTTCATTGACATATCTACATGTAGATTCCCATATGAAGTCTTACAGCCAGTCACTCCAATGAACTAGTTCCCTTAACTAGCATCCATGTTTATCTCCGGACATCCCAATGTCACCAGCTAGTGAGAATCAGCTGATTAGAGAATAACCCATGCTAGTCTCAACAGAATTGATAGTGTCCATTTTTATCAATTCATCGACTAGGGATAATTTCAATACTTCACAATTGCACATTAGAGATAATCACTAGTTGTGATCCCATCACAAATTCTCTTATGCTGTGAGTTGTATTGCGGACATTCAGTAGATGAGTTTAAGATCCCAATCAAATACACAAAACATGTATACTCAAATAGTGAATTATCATTTATTAAAATAAATGTTTACATCATAAGGCGATTGCCTTAGGACACTTCTCTCATATCACTAACACAACTAACTAAAGATGATCCTAGAAATTGGCAGCCCCCACTTGTGCTTTTCCGATCCAACTTACATCCAGCGTAGTCGGAATCGGTATAGCCAATTAAATCAAAAGATTCGGTACGGGGGTACCAAAGACCAACTCCTATTGTGCCTTTAAGGTATCTCAAAATTCTCTTGACAACGATTAAGTGAGATTCCTTGGCACAGACTTGATGCCTAGCGCACATACCCACAGCGAAAAGAATATCAGGTCGACTAGCTGTGAGGTATAGCAGACTACCTATCATGCTCCGATATTGAGTCAAATCAACAGGTTTACCACTCTCATCATTGTCTAATCTTGAGTTTGTAGTCATGGGAGTGGTTACCTCTTTTGAATCACTCATATTGAATTTACGAAGCATTTCTTGTGTATATTTTGATTGGTGCACATGGATACCATCGCGAGTTTGCTTGATTTCAAGTCCAAGGAAGAAAGTCAACTCTCCCACTAGACTCATTTCAAATTCACTTTCCATGTGTCCAATGAATTCATTTAAATAACCCTTGTTATTTGAGCAACAAATTATGTCATCGACATATACTTGGGCCACAAAAATATTATCACCATCTCTTCGTAGAAATAGTGTAGGGTCTATTTGGCCTCTTATGAAGCCTTTTTCAATCAGAAAAGTTGACAACCGCTCGTACCAAGCTCGGGGTGCTTGTTTAAGACCATAAAGTGCCTTTTTAAACTTGAACACGTGATTTGGGAATTCGGTACTCTCAAACCCCGGAGGTTATTCAACATAGACCTCTTCCCTAATTAAACCATTTAGAAAAGCCGATTTGACGTCCATTTGATATAATTTGAAACCACGATGTGCTGCAAATGCTAGCATCAATCGGATGGACTCTAATCGTGCCACGGGAGCATAGGTCTCATCATAATCAAGGCCTTCAACTTGACTATAGCCATTGGCTACTAAGCGTGCCTTGTTTCTAATGATTTCTCCCTTATGGTTCAATTTGTTCTTGAAGACCCATTTGGTTCCAATGATGGTGGTCTTCTTAGGTCTAGGGACTAAGTCCTAAACTTGACTCCTTTCGAATTGACCTAGTTCATCTTGCATTGCAATGATCCAATCGGGATCACTTAATGCTTCATCAATTTTTCTAGGTTCAATTTCGGAAATTAAAGCAACTTCATTAGCCTCATTCCGGAAGAATGATCTAGTTCTAACCCCATGATGGATGTCTCCAACAATTTGGTCTTGGGGATGACTAAAGGCTAATCTAGTTTGTCTTGGTGTTGGTAGTGCTTCTTGAATGGGTTCACTAGACATCGGCTCAGCCTCAGGATCCGGCTGATCAAGGAGTTGTCTAGGCTCTGTAGGACCGGTGCCGTCGATAGAAGGGGGGTGAATATCGATCATGAAAATCTTTCGCGGAAATCTTGTAATACTTTCGTTCTAGACTTAGAGTGTTAGCGCAGCGGAAAATAAATAGAACGAAGAAAAAACAAAACAAAGGACACGCGGGATTTTTACTTGGTTCCCGACCCCCCAGGGTCAGTACATCCAAGGCCTATGCACGGGAACGCCCGTCCACTATTGGTCTCCTTTTCGAACTTTCCGGAAGCGGAGAAACCCGACTTACAGTGCAGTATTACAAGCAATAATATCGAAATTTAAATACAGTAATTAAAAAGCAAACCAACGAGACAAAGTTTGAAGCTCGGCCGATCTGGACCTCCGAAGTGCCGCGCACCTCCTCCTGGAGCCTCCCGGTCGTAGAGCCTCGTTTCTAGCGTGTTGTCGTCGGTCAGAAGGCTTAGGATCACTCTTGGAAGTCGTGTCTGAAGCAGAGGGGTCGAAGCCCCTTATATAGGCCTCCTGGGGGCGCCCTGGACGCTGGGGGCGCCCCGGAAGACTCGGTCAACTCTTATGCTTGCGCCTACTTCATTGCAGGTGATAAGACCATTGACCAGGGCGCCCCGAACATCCCGGGCGCCCTCTTGAGTGCTTATCCATTGCTTCTGGCTTCGAAACAGCGAAACAGTATCTTAGTACTGCCTGTGGGCGCCCCCAGCACTGGTGGCGCCCTGGTGCATGGGGGCGCCCTGGTACATAGGGGCGCCCCCAACACTAGGGGCACCCTGGTTAGGGCTTCCAGCACGCTTTTCTTTCTTCCACTTTTGGTACCTGCAAGATACAAAACCACATAGCACATATACATATAATGTTAGCCTTAAGGACTTGGTTCGGACTTCGGATTTGCATGAAACCCTAGGTCGAACCGGCACAAGTTCCCATCCCCGAGAACTCGCCCTTCACCTACTCCTTTCAGGAGACGGTTGCCACTCGGCCCTTCGGGTGGACTTTTGCTTAGCTTCCGATTACTCTGGATCTCGAGACGCCCGAACCCCGACCCGTCTCTACTCCTGTCCTTAGTCATCGCTCAGCTAAGTTACTCAGTCCCTTGGACCAAGACTTCATTACCTAGCAATCCTTCGCTAGGTGCTTAGCAGTCCTTTGCCAGGTCTTCATTCCCTAGCAGTCCTTCGCTAGGTGCCTAGCAGCCCTTCGCTAGGTCTTCTATGCCTAGTAGTCCTTCACTAGGTGCCTAGCAGCCCTTTGCTAGGTCTTAGGGTTACGATACCTAGCAGCCCTTCGCTAGGTGCCTAACAGCCCTTCGTTAGGTCTTAGAGTTACGATACCTAGCAGCCCTTCGCTAGGTCTTTAGGGTTCCGATGCCTAGATTAACTAGGACTTTTCTTCAACTAAGGTTACTTCACTTTTTCTCCCCTTTGTCTATTCATTGTATCACTGACTTAAGTGTATTGTCAAACATTAAAACACTTATAGAGGAATATCATTGATGCAACTTCCACCAACAATCTCCTCCTTTTTGATGTTTGACAATAACTTAAGTTAGATTGGTTAAAGGGGCTAACTTTCTGTCCTTGGGGTAAAAATGAAAAAAAATATAGGTTTTGAAACTACATTTTTGATCTTCGGGAAAATTTTTTTTTCTAACTTAAGCACACATCTCTCCCCCTTTGTCATACATCAAAAAATAAAATACTTGCACCAACATTAAAAACCTTTGGTTCTTTTTGAAAATACTTAGTGCAAAAAAATATTAGAAAGCAAAAATTATGTAATTTTTGAAAAATATAAGTACCTTTGAAAATATATTGAATTTTTGAATAATTAAGTACTTTTGGAAAATGCATAACTTTTGAAAGAATGTTATTTTGGAAAACATAAGTGTTATGCCTATTTTGCAAGTACTAACTGTGTTTCGAAAATATGTGTTTTATGAAACATAATATTTTTCAAGGTCAAGTAAATATTGATAGAAAAAATGATAGTACTTTTGAAAGAATATTTGGCTTTGAAAGACATAAGTACTTTTGAAAACATAATATTTGACTTCACTTGGTTAATTTTCCAGTCTGACACTATCCTGGGAACCCTTGTTGACTACAAGGATATTTTCCTAAGTGTCCTGGAAGTTTTCCAACCTAAGTAAATATTATAAAAAATTTCATAAGTCATAGAATAATAGGATGTACGTTAATTTTGAAAAATGTAAAGATTTTAAAGTGAAAATACTTGATTTGGATTATCTTTCAGTCTGACACAATCATAGGAAACCTTGTTGACTACAAGGACATTTTCCTAAGTGTCCTGGAAGATTTTCCAAACTCAAGATATTATTTCAAATTAAAAAAAACAGATGAATTTTTGAAAATAATAGTAATTTTTGAAAATTGATACTATTTTGAAAGAATACTTATGTTTTCAACAGGATTTGAAAATACCGCTCATGAAAACATTTGAAATATTCAATAATTCTTTTAACTTGACCTAGTCATGGGAAGCGTGTTGACCACAAGTACACTTCCTCTAAGTCTTAAGGGTTGATTCAAATTAAGGAAATTATTTAATAAAATTTAATTTCAAAACAATTAATTAAACAAAATTGTTTCAGAAGTTTGATTTATACTCCCCCTAAAGTTGACACATCCTAGGAGTCCTTGTAGATTATGAAGTGGACCTTCCTCTGTGTCTTTAGGGTTTCTCAAAATCAAACAAGACAGATAAATTTTACAACATAAACCTTTTTCGAAAAACACAAGTGATAACGATTTAAAGCTCGGTTTTCGAAAGGTATTTTCCAAATGATAGTAATGTTTAAGATGCATTTTTTGAAAACCATTTAAAAAAAATGAAAAGTACTCCCCTGTACCCGATACCGTTTGACTCTATCTAAGTGCCTTAAGGAACTTTAGGGGGCGCTTGGTAAGCGGGTTTAGATGGTGGGAATGGGAATGAAATTTATTTCATTCCCATTGATGATGCTTGGTATATGGGAATCGGAATCAAAATAAGGATATGATACCCTTGATTTCATAATCCACCCCCACTAGGTTATCACCAGACCCATAAACCCCTCAATCAAACCCATTACCATTCCCATTGCCAAATTTATACCAAGAACCCCCTTAGTGTTGTCCTAAGAGGCTTGTGTCTAATTACGTGAGTCAAATAATTTTTGAAAAGATATAATTTTTGAAAAACATATAATATGTATATTCAATCAGACAAGCATGAATTCCATAAAATCATTATTATGTTGAAGCACTATTTTGAAAATATATTTTTAGAAAAATATTCTAATGATTTTGAAAAATAATTTTGAAAAATATTTTTCAATTCGTTAGTCCTTAACATCTCACCCATTTTAGATGTATCAATACAACAAGCATGGTTGCCTTATAGGTGTATTGTGCGATGCTTGAATCATTTTCTTAATTTATTATTAATTCTAAGATTTAATTGAAGCTTGTGTTAGATTTGAATTTGACAAGAAGTAACTTGAATTTGAATTTCAAAAATTGGCTTCCAGGTCTTGGCGAGGCACTAGGCCTTCTTTGGCCGTAGCCTTATTGGATCATCAATCCTTTCCTTGATAAAGTCTTTTAATGAAATTTCATTTTCAAAATTACTTTTTGAAAAATTCTTGTCTAACTAGTTTGATTTTTGGATCGGTAGCTTCGGCTAGTTTCACCAGTCTAAAGAGATCAAGTATACTTGATCTTATTAGAGTTGGCTACCCTAACGTACTATCATCTCACCGGCACCCAATACTAGGTTGATCAAGTTTCAATTATTCTTTTTCGTATAGCCGTTCTAATATATGCATAAAATTTAAATATGAATGACATGTCATATATTTTAAAAGAATAGCTGATGCATGTCATGGCAGTTGTGCATGAGTCAAATAAGTCAAATAATTTTATTTAAGTTTCTAAAATGTATCAAATCCCCAATTTGATACATGTCGAGTGAACCCTCGAATATGTCAACTCACTTTGACATATTTAATGATATTAATTTTAATTGTGATAGCTTAGGTAAAATTTTATTTTAGTTTGAGTTTAAGTTAATTAAGAATTGATTAGATTAGAAAATTCATTAATCAATTGAGAATAAATGAATTTAAGTTTTAATTAATTTGGATTAAATTAAATTTGAATATAATTTAATTTAAGTTTAAATTCGAATTTAATTTAAATTTGAATTTTGAATTTAATTTAAATTTAATTTGTATTTAATTAAGATTTAATTTGAATTTAATTTTGATTTAATTTGAATTTGATTTAAATATAATTTGGATTTAATTTTAATTAATTTGAATTTAATTTGAATTTAATTTGGATTTAATTTGAATTTGATTTAAATTTAATTTGGATTTAATTTTAATTAATTTGAATTTAATTTGAATTTAATTTGGATTTAATTTAAATTTAATTTAAATTTAATTGAAATTTAATTTGGATTTAATTTGAATTAAATTTGGATTAAATTTTAATTAATTTGAATTTAATTTAGATTTAATTTAAATTTAATTTGGATTTAATTTATATTTAATTTGAATTTTATTTAGATTTTATTTAAGTTTGAATTTTGATTTAAATTTAAGTTTAAATTTCGAATTAAATTTAAGTTTGGATTTTGAATTTCATTTAAGTTGAATAATTAAGATATAATTAATTTTAATTTAATTACGATTTAATTAAGATTTAATTAAGATTTAATTGAATTTAAGATTGTCATGATTAATTAATAATTGTGGGTTTAGATTCATCATTTTCATTATTTCGAAAATTCCTTTTTCATCTTTATCTTTCTTTTCAAGTTTTTCTAATAATTTTGATTTATTTGAATTTTTATAATTTTTATTGATAATGACCTTTATCTTAGATATTTCCATATCCTTCTTAGGATTAGATTTTTCATTATCCTCACAGTAGGTGGAGTAAATTGGGCCATTAGTTAAAGTTTTATAATAATATCCAATATTATCTATAATTAAATTATTATCTAAAAGAATTTTAACTTCAAAATTATTCTCAGAATTATCCTCAGATATATTTTCAACATTAATCTTTAGATTATCTTTAAGATTTTCAGAATTAATTTCTGAATTATCCTTAAGATATTCAAATTTGAATTCAGATTTATCCTTAGGATTTACAAATTTGAATTCGGAATTATCCTTAGGATTAATTTTGTCTGAATTAAAATTATGAGAATTATCAGAATTAATTTTATCAGAAAAATTATTAGAATTAATTTCATCTGATAAATTATTAGAATTAATTTCATCAGAAAAATTATCAGAATTAATTTTATCAGAAAAATTGTTAGAATTAATTTTATCAGATAAATTATTAGAATTAATTTTATCAGATAAATTATTAGAATTAATTTCATCAGATAAATTATTAGAATTAATTTCATCAGATAAATTATTAGAATTAATTTCATCAGATAAATTATTAGAATTAATTTCATCAGAAAAATTATTAGAATTAATTTCATCAAAAAAATTATCAGAGTTAATTTTATTAATTTCTGAATTGATATTCTGAATTAAACAATTAATTTCTAATATTTTAGTCATATTCACGTTTTGTAATTTAACATGCAAAAAGTTAATTTTCCTATGCAGCAAATCTACTTTATCAGAAAAATTAAATATTTTATCACATGAAAGTGCAGAAACTTGTAAAATTTTTGGAACATAAATTTTTCGTACCTTTGCTGGACATTGGATTTTGTAGTGTCCGAATTTTTCGCACTTGAAGCATCTGATATGACTTTTATCTCTCCGGACTCCTGGCGCTGGTGCCCCCTTTGCCACCGGTGATGAACGATTTTTTTGAGTAGGACACTGATTTTTATAGTGCCCTCTCTCCCTGCATGTGAAACAAATAATATGCAATTTAAAATTAGACATAAAAAAATGTACCTGATTCACCCCTGGGCTCCCCCTCAACTCCTGGCGTTGTTGCTCCGTCGGCGGATAGTCCGGTGAAGAGCGGCTCAGCTCTGATACCAATTGTAGGACCGGTGCCGTCGATAGAGGGAGGGGGGGTGAATATCGATCGTGAAAATCTTTCGCGGAAATCTTGTAATACTTTCATTCTAGACTTAGAGTGTTAGCGCAGCGGAAAATAAATAGAACGAAGAAAAAACAAAACAAAGGACACGCGGGATTTTTACTTGGTTCCCGACCCCCCAGGGTCAGTACATCCAAGGCCTATGCACGGGAACGCCCGTCCACTATTGGTATCCTTTCCGGACTTTCCGGAGGCGGAGAAACCCAACTTTCAGTGCAGTATTACATGCAATAATATGGAAATTTAAATACAGTAATTAAAAAGCAAACCAACGAGACAAAGTTTAAAGCTCGGCCGATCGTAGAGCCTCGTTTCTAGCGTGTTGTCGTCGGTCAGAAGTCTTAGGATCGCTCTTGGAAGTCGTGTCTGAAGCAGAGGGGTCGAAGACCCTTATATAGGCCTCCTGGGGGCGCCCTGGACGCTGGGGGCGCCCCGGACGCTGGGGGCGCCCCGGAAGACTCGGTCAACTCTTATCCTTGCGCCTACTTCGTTGCAGGTGATAAGACCATTGACCAGGGTGCCCCGGACATCCCGGGCGCCCTCTTGAGGGCTTATCCATTACTTCTGGCTTCGAAACAGCGAAACAGTATCTTAGTACTGCCTGGGGGCGCCCCCAGCACTGGGGGCGCCCTGGTGCATGGGGGCGCCCTGGTACATGGGGGCGCCCTGGTTAGGGCTTCCAGCACGCTTTTCTTTCTTCCACTTTTGGTACATGCAAGATACAAAACCACATAGCACATATACATATAATTTTAGTCTTAAGGACTTGGTTCGGACTTCGGATCTCCACGAAACCCTAGGTCGAACCGGCACAAGTTCCCATCCCCGAGAACTCGCCCTTCACCTACTCCTTTCAGGAGACGGTTGCCACTCGGCCCTTCGGGTGGACTTTTGCTTAGCTTCCGATTACTCTGGATCTCGAGACGCCCGAACTCCGACCCGTCTCTACTCCTGTCGTTAGTCATCGCTCAGCTAAGTTACTCAGTCCCTTGGACCAAGACTTCATTACCTAGCAATCCTTCGCTAGGTGCCTAGCAGCCCTTTGTTAGGTCTTCATTCCCTAGCAGTCCTTCGCTAGGTGCCTAGCAGCCCTTCGCTAGGTGCCTAGCAGCCCTTCGCTAGGTCTTCTATGCCTAGTAGTCCTTCACTAGGTGCCTAGCAGCCCTTCGCTAGGTCTTCTATGCCTAGTAGTCCATCACTAGGTGCCTAGCAGCCCTTTGCTAGGTCTTAGGGTTACGATACCTAGCAGCCCTTCGCTAGGTGCCTAACAGCCCTTCGCTAGGTCTTAGAGTTACGATACCTAGCAGCCCTTCGCTAGGTGCCTAGCAGCCCTTCGCTAGGTCTTTAGGGTTCCGATGCCTAGATTAACTAGGACTTTTCTTCAACTAAGGTTACTTCACTTTTGCTCTCCTTTGTCTATTCATTGTATCACTGACTTAAGTGTATTGTCAAACATTAAAATACTTAAAGAGGAATATCATTGATGCAACTTGCACCAACAGGCTCACCGTCATTGGGTTCATCACCATCAACAGCATTTGGACTCTCATTCAAACTCAATCTCCTACGTTCAAATTGGGCTCCATCTTCTGGTTGACCATTGACTTTTGGAATTTCTTCAAAGACAGTATCAGAAGACTCCTCAACCAGTCTAGACTTCTTGTTGTAGACTCGGAAGGCTTTGCTAACGAGGGAGTACCCGACCAGTATCCCTTCATCAGCCTTTGTCGTGAACTTTCCAAGATGATCCTTGGTGTTTAGGATGAACACCATACAACCAAACACCCTAAGATGTTTAACCGTAGGTGGTTTCCCAAACCAAAGTTCATGGGGAGTATTTCCTAAAAACCTATGGATGAGAACTCGATTTTGCACATAGCAAGCTGTATTTACAGCTTCAGCCCATAAGTAACTCGGGAGTTAGTACTCATTAAGCATGCTTCGTGCAGCCTGTTGTAGAACACAGTTCTTCCTCTCTACAACACCATTTTGTTGTGGTGTTCTAGGAGTAGAGAACTCATGTCTATAACCTCTATCTTGATAAAATTCTAAAAATCGTTGGTTTTGAAATTCACCTCCATGATCACTTCTAATTGTCTTAATGGTTAATGATTTTTCATTTTCAACTCTTTTACAAAAAGAAATGAAAACATCTAAGGTTTGGTCCTTATATTTTAAAAAGTAAGTCCATGTATATCTAGTAAAATCATCAATGATAACAAAGCAATATCTACTTCCATTTAATGATATGATAGTACTACAATCAAATAGATCCATGTGAAGTAAATCTAAAGTGGTAGAAGTACTTACAACGCTTTTACCTTTATGTGCAGATTTCGTTTACTTACCCATTTGACATGCATCACAAAGTTTGTCCTTTTCATACTTGATGCTTGGTAAGCCACGAACTAATCCCTTGTTGGCCAACTTCCGGATGTTCTTCATGTTCACATGTGCAAGCCTCCGGTGCCAAAGGGTGGACTCTTCTTCTTTTGACATGAGACACTTAGCAAAAACATTAGTAGCACTTTTAAATGAAACTTGATAAATGTTGTCTACTCTTGTTCCTACTAGTACCGTGTCCAAGGTGTCATGTTGTCTAACTAGACAATGACTTGGTTGAAAATCAATTGTGTAACCCGTGTCACACAATTGACTGACACTTAGGAGATTAAATGTCATCCCCTTGACTAGAAGGACATTTGAAATTCTAAGATATTCGGATATTTGAATGTCTCCTATTCCTATGACCTTAAGACTACCATTGTTACCAAATGAAACATTACCTCTACTTTTCTTGTGAAGTGTGGTAAACAATGATCTATCCCTGGTCATATGTTTGGAGCATCCACTATCAACGAACCAAGTTGATAGATGCTCCCCCTCAATCACAACCTACACAATTCGAAAAATAGAAGTTTTAGGTACCCAAACCTTGGGACCTAAAGCATCAACTAAACAAGACTTAGGCACCCATGCCTTGACAACTTTCCTTTGAACCTTGGGTGTCCTAGATTGTCTCATATCAGTCCTAGACATCAAGGACACAAATGAAGGTTCTTTGGATCGGTAACCAATACCGGCCCTATTGTAGACTGCCCTTTGGGCATTCAATATCATGTCTAGGGTCTTAGAGCTAGTTGAGAACTTCCCAAGAATATTCTTGAGTCTCTCAACTTCACTCTTTAATGATTTATTTTCTTCTACTAGCAATTCATCATGCAAATAATCTATATCCTCAACCATAGAGAATTTCAATTGGTCAATCTCAAGTTTTAATGATTTGATCTCATCCTCTAACATGTCAACATGCAAATCATCAATGTTATCATCCCTAGACAATTTCAATTGATCAATTTCTAATTGCAATGCTTTAACCTTATTTTTCGACTTCTTTAACATATTGGTTAAACATGCAATTGCTCTATAACACTTTTCAAGTTCGGGAGAAGTTACCTCTTCATCATCCGAAGATGATGAAGCCGCGTTTGAGGAGTTGGATGATTCATCACTGCTTTCCTCTCCAAGAGTCATGAGTGCCATATGCCTTATGTTCTTCTCCTCCTTCTCTTCATCGGATGAGCTTGAGGTGGATTCATCCCAAGTAGTCTTCAAGGTCTTCTTCTTCTTCTTGGATTTTTCTTCTTTCCTTTTGGATCTCTCCTCCTTCTTCTTTAGCTTCGGGCATTCATTCTTGAAATGCCCTTTCCTACCACACTCATAGCAAGAAGCATTAGTCTTGTCAAGTTTAGCTTCACTAGGATTACCTTTACCCTTGAAGAGCCGACCCCTTCTCATCATCCTTCTTACAAAGTTCGTCATCTCGGAGGATGAGGAGCCGCTACCATCTTCTTCGAAATCGAACTCGGATTCGGAAGATGATGAAGATGAAGTGACTTCCTTCTCCTTCTTCTTCTTGTTCGATCGGTCCCCTGCCACTAAAGCAATCCCCTTCTCCTTGGGGCCTTTGTTAGCCATTTCATGCAATTCTATTTCACAAAACAAATCATCTAGCTTGACAATTGATAAGTCCTTGGATACTTTATAGGCATCCACCATGGATGACCACAAAGCATTCCTTGGAAATGCTTTTAGTACATACCTCACAAGGTCGCGATTCTCGACCTTTTCATCAATCGAATGAAGCCTATTGAGGACTTCCTTAAACCGGCTATGAAGCTCACTTACCGATTCATTTTCCTTCATGGAGAGATTTTGTAATTGGTTGAGAAACAAATCCCTCTTGACGATTCTTGAGTCTCGGGTGCCCTCTGGAGTTCAATGAGCTTGTTCCACAAGTCCTTTGCACTTGTGAAAGGAACAACCTTGATGAGTTGGTCTTTGTTCATGCCGTATTGTAGAGTGACAACCGCCTTCGTGTCGGCTTCACTCTTCCGAGTTTGTTCGTCTGTCCACCGCCATGATTCACGTTCCTTGCATTCATCATCCTTTGGAGGGGTGAATCCCTCCTTCACCGCAAACCACGTGTTGATGTACATCTTCAAATAATACTCCATCTTTGATCTCCAATATTGGAAATCAGCGCCATCAAAGAAAGGAGGCCGGGTGGTAGAAAATCCTTCTCTCAACGCCATGGATGATAGCTCTCGGTTGTTAATCCGCAAAAATAGAGCCCCAAGATCTGATACCACTTATTGGAACCCGGATGGCTAGAGAGGGGGGGTGAATATAGCCAATCACTTGGACATAACGACTTATAGAATTTCTGCACTCAAATTTATCAGTAGCATAGCGGAAGAAACAGTGGAAACAGATAAGTGCAGAAAACGAAAGCAAACAACCACAACTAGCAGGATCGCTAACAAGGAGGGTTTACAAGGTTCGGGGATAACTTGCCCCTACTCCTTAGCGTGCCCTTAAGGTGGGTGATCCCTTGATCGTCGGCAGATCAAGCCCTGGTTAACACCGGATAGAAAGCAACCTCCTTCTCGGTGGAGAAACCTCTCCACAGCGTTTCAATCACAGATATAGGTTTAAGCACAATGAAACACAAGAATGATCTTACTTAGCACTTAGCAAAGACAGGAACACAGCAGGCTTCTCCAAGTTCACCCAGCGACGATCTCACGCAAGAATCCCTTTCTCCGTGTCTTCTCGCTGTTTGACTTCAAGCCTCTTGTTCCTTCCTCCAAGTGCTCAAGCAAGGAGTGGTTGCTTCTCAGATCTCAACGGCTTGCTCAGGAATGAAGGAACAGCAAGATCACAAGCACGCAGCAAGCCACAAGAACTTCACAGCAATACTGATTCACAGAGTTGTTGAAGACTTCTCACGACCAACGCTTAAGTCTTCTCCACACAGCTCCAGGTCACCATCCCACAGCAGCCTCCAGCTTCTCTTCTGCAACCACCAGCCACCACTGAGCCCTTCTGGACCTCCTGAGCTTCACTAAGACCAGCCCCAGACAGCATCTCCAGCCAGCGCCCGTTGCAACATGGGATGGAAAACAGACAAACCTGCTCCAAAGAAAGACCACCATTGACTCTCCTTGAGTGTTTGAATCCTTCCCTGTCACCTACAGCTTAATCAGTGGGTTAGAGCAGCATATCAAGAAAGAAACAAAGATCAGAGATCAGCCGCAGTGTATCAGATATGCTCAGACGCGATCAGAGCGTCTAACAATGTAATTTAAATTAAAGTGATCGGTCACCGGACCGATCCAGGGCTCGTGGGTCGGTCACCTGACCGATCCACCGCTTCGCTGGGACTCCCAGCTCTCGCGGCAACACAAGCCCGATCGGTCACCGGACCGATCAGAGTGAATCCTGATCGGTCACCATACCGATCAGAGTGAAGCCTGATCGGTCCCTCAGACCGATCAGGTTCGATGAACAGTAATTCTGGAAATCAGATCCTAAGTCTCTGATCAGTCACCGGACCGTTCAGGAGCTGATCCGTGGGGGAACTCAACACACTGTTCACTCCCTGATCGGTCACCAGACCGATCAGGAGTAAGGCAGTGAGGAAGCTGCCTGCTCCCTGATCGGTCACCGGACCGATCAGGAGCCAAGCAACAAGGCAACAGCCTGCTCCCTGATCGGTCACTAGACCGATCAGACATCGCTGGATCGGTCACCAGACCGATCCACTAAGGAGCAGCGTGCCAACCTCCCTGATCAGTCACCAGACCGATCCAGGGACGCAGACCTAGCCTTCCAAGCTAGTATTTTCCATCTAACCTCAAGTTGGGACTTTTCACCTAACCCTCAAGTTAGGACTTTTCACCTAGCCCTCCAAGCTAGGACTTTTCACCTAGCCCTCCAAGCTAGAACTTTTCACCCAACCCTTCCAAGTTAGACCTTTTCCACACCTAGCCTCCAAGCTAGGATTTTCACCTAACCCTCCAGTTGGACTTTTCACCTAACCTCCAAGTTAGGACTTTTCACCTAGCCCTCCAAGCAAGGACTTTTCACCCAACCTCCGAATTAGGACTTTTCACCACCTGGCTTCACTCACCAGGACCCGGCTTCACTCACCGGGATTTCCAACACCTAACCCTCCAGGTTAGGACTTCAATCATCCCATGCCTAATCCCCGATCAGGTCTTAATCATAATCAGAATCATAATCAACCTAAACTAAAATCGGTCAACACCAAATAACAATCAG
>JAGFNQ010004966.1:0-14999 GCA_024364735.1 Boesenbergia rotunda
TCGGTGGCATCCCGCTGTTCACGTTGAGTGCTATCTCCGGGTTCAGCATGCGAAGCATCAGTCTGACTCGCTCCTTCTCTGTGCTGACTAGCTCTGGGCAGAGGCGAGCTAGTCTGTTGAACTTTGCAACTGCTTCTCCCACTGGTAGGCTACCCTGTCTGAACTCCATGAAGTCCTCGAAGTGCTTGTTGGTAACCTTCATGTGGAAAAATTCCTCATAGAACTCGTGCTCAAAATCTGCCCAGCTCATCTGGTTGACTATCTTCTTACTCTTGACTCGCTCCCACCACATACGAGCATCTCCAGTTAGGCAGAAGGAGGCACATTTGACCTTCTCAACCTCTGGCCAGTCAAGAACTCCATCGTGCTCTCTAAAGTCTTGAACCAAGCCTGGGCATCCCAGGGCTCAGTCGTGCCTGAGAAGCTTTCTGGTTTCAGCCTCTGCCACTGGACGAGGTATGCTTCTTGTCTTCGGTTCACGGCAGGGGTCTCCTGTGTGACGGGTGGAACTTCAGTCACCACTGGAGTTCCCACTCCTGCTGTGGGTGGTGTAGGGGGCACTGGGTGCTGATTCGCCATCAGTGTGGCGATAGTCTTCTGTTGCTCTGTAATCTGGGATTGCATTTGAGCAATGACTGCCATCAGGTTTGGCTGTTCTGTGCCAGGCTCACTGTTATCTTGAACTGGAGTTCTGTTATTAGCATTAGGAGCTCGGCCTCTTCTTGCCATCTAATAATGCATAAGGAAACAAGAAATCACTACTACATCTCTAGGTATAAACTTGTCTTCTTACTTAGAAATCTAATATCCATTCTAGGGATTAGACATGATTCCGTGATACTAAGGGATTAAACATGCTTCCTTGTTCTATGCACATGTGAGTAGTACTTAAGCATTTCTCTGTACTGCAATTAAATAAAGGAGCAATAGAAAAATTGAAACTTAAAGCTTTCTTACTTGAAGACGGCAAGGTTGATGCTGATGTGTGTGTGATGCTGGAGAATGGGACCTGCTCTGATACCACCTGTAGCGACCCGCCTTCTTACTACCTTAGACGGATCGTTACTTTTCTCTACTTCTCTACTTTTGATACATGACTAAAAATGCGGAAATCTTTTTTTTTAAACTTTAAAATTCATCTAACAATTATATTCTAACTTAAGCAATCATGCATAATAACATATCACACTTTCTATCTCAAAACTCGTAGTTGATACTTATTGAAACAAGCCTCACCCAACTCAAACTGCCTGTACCAGTCGACTAGTGACGTGGCAGTCGACTGATACGCCTGTAATCAGTTTTACAGGTTTCGGCTCTTGCTTCTTAAGCCCACCATTCATTCAGTTTCGAGCCATATCAAACTATGACACCACTTCTATACTCTATGTCAGTTTCCTAAACAATTTAGCCAATCAAACGAATCCATAAACTTGAATTTAAAACTTTTATGGAAGAAAATAAACTAAACAAGTTTATATAAACTTTAACAATAGAGTTTGTACCCAATCTTGACTTCTAACCATTTAAACTCATCATACAAAGTTCTATAACATCACTAAGGCATTATGGAATGAGAAAGCAACTTTTCTAAACATACTTTAAGCATAAAAACTTGACTCAAAAGGGAAATTGATACTATCTTGGCACAAATACCTTTTTCTCTAACAAAGTATCAATATCTCTAACTACTCACTTTTCTACTCATCCAATGCAATCATAAGAATACATAGGCTAAAAGAAATGACATGGAATCTTTACTCTAAGAAATTGAGTAAGTAAAACTATCCAAAACTTAGATGTTCGCTAAACACCATAAAACAAGAACTTGAAATTCGAATAAACTTAAACATTGCAATTCAAATAACTAAATTGTCTCGTCTCAAAGATCTCTCCATAATCAGCCACCACACACACTTTGCTCAGCACCGCCTCGTCGCCTTCCTTCAGAATTGCTTGCCTTTACCTTTATCTGCAGCAAGAGGAAAATGCAACTAGTAAGCAAAAAGCTTAGTAAGTACTATCTAGCTCACAAAAACTCGAAATGTGCAAACATGCTTCTAGAACAATATGAAAATCATATGAGATACTAATATGCTTGAAAGAAAACTAAGAACATGTATAGCTCAAAACATGCATACTCAAGCAATAAATAATCTCAATTTACTTTCCTTGGCTCAACTTGAAACTTTAGCTATTCTTTAACTTTTGAAAACTTTCTTAAATTTTCGAAACTTTGCTAAAGCATATACTTAAAAATAATAATCACTTGGATCCACTGAAGACGTAAGTACCATCTCATGCGCGTTCCCTAAAAGGTTGGGGTAGCGAGCCACCAATCCTAATAGAGCAGACCTTGGTCTACCAGGGCCAAGACCTTGGAATTGAACACCTGGATTTCTTTAACGACGCCCTTGGACGCCGGGTACTGGCCTTATAAAATAAAATAGCTTTTCTTTCTTTTCTTTCTTATCTGTAAATGCCTTGGCATTTTCTGGAGCACCTTGCGTGCTAAAATCCCTAAGTCTTGACTTTTGGGGATTTCTTAAGGCCTTGGCCTTTTCTTTTCTTATCTTTATCTTTTCTTTTCTTTTCTCATAGTTTTTCTTGGACCCTAAACTCACATAGGGTATCAATCAACATATATAAGCATATAATGAACTAAGATCACATGCAAAAACTCAAACGAAAGGAAAATATCTCTTTTCAAAAACTTTTAAGGAAATTCTCGCGGAAAAAACCGCCTCTTACTGCAGGTGAGCAGTACTTACATCGATATCTTGGACTTACAACCAAGAACGGCGTCGGAGGTTCGAGAGAAACTTGAGATCTCGGAGAATTCTTCACACCTACGCGTTCCTCTCGTCGCGGGGATCCCGAATATAGGAATATCTCTTGGAAAAGAGCCTTGGCCGGCCCTCTTAGCCTTGGTGTTGGTGTCGCCCAAGAGAGGAGAGGGAGAGAAGGGTCGGCGCAACTTGGGAGAGGGAGAGGGTTTGAGAGAAAATAAAACTTCTCTCTTTAATTAGCTATTTATACTTAAGGGGCGGATTAACCTAACTACTACTTAAATACCGGTCTCTCCACCCTTTTCTCTGCTTGATACCCTAGCCCAGCTGGTCGTGCGCTCCCTTGGTCTCGTGGTGGTCGCGGGTTCGATCTCCGGCTGCCCCTTAGTGGTTTTTCCTTTTTTGGCTTTCCTTTTTCCTTTTTCTTTTTCTTTTTCCAAAAATACCAAACAGACTCGGAAAATTTCATAAAAATACTCTAAAAATTCCTAAAAATATCTAGAACATTTCTAAACCATTTCTAAATAATTCTAAGGACTTTAAAAACTAAAAATGGAAATTTTGGGGTGTTACAGTTTCTCTGCCCATAAGAAATTACACGAGCTAGCCGGAGACATTCCAAAGAATCATCCACCAACGGATCAAGATTGTTCATCTTACAAACTGCCATGGAATAGTAGCGTCATTTCTGAACCACATTAAACGGTTAATTCTTTTATTAACTTAATTTTGATTATTAGTATTTTCACTGTGCAAGCTAACCATGTAAAAAGAAACTAATGGATCTAGGTGAGAAGTTATTCACCCTCTTCTATCCAACCTATGATCCCATATAGATTCTACATCTAACCTGTCATCCCTATCATCCGTGTTGGCTAGGCATCTTCTCCCTCAGCCATGACGGGATCAGACGTTTTGATGCCTGAAGGCACACAATCAAGGAGGGGGCACTCGAACTCAGGATACTTCCCAAATACTCTACATCACTTTCCCTACTAGGTGCATAAACTTTGCTTCTGATTTTACCTAAAAAAATTGATGAACACTGAACCTGGGACAACTAAATGTCCCATGGAAATTTTTCACATGTGACTAGATAAATCAAGAAATACTCGTGATAGACGATCCAAAAGTCTAGCATCTCATAATTGCACATTCCATTTGAAACAAAAATTCTCATAAATACACTATAGTTAGAAATTGAATCGTAAATATATAAATGATAATTTGACACCGTTCATTGTACATAATGTTGGAACTTGGATGGCTAGAGAGGGGGGTGAATATCGGCAGACAGAAAAATCACTTTCACTTAACAGATTTCTGCACTTCAAGGGTTAGTAGCACAGCGGAAGAAATGCAAAACAGAGTAGAACTGCAGAAATGAAAAGCAACCCAAAAACACTAACAAGGAGGGTTTACAAGGTTCGGGGATAACTTGCCCCTACTCCTTGGCGTACCCGTGAGGTGGGCGATCCCTTGATCGTCGGCAGATTAAGCCCCGAAAATCCGGATATCAAATGTAACCTCCTTCTCGGTGGAGTAACCTCTCCACAGCGGGTTCAACAGAATAATGGAAATAAGCACAAGAACCACAAAGGAAGCATACAGAGCACTTAGGACATAAAGAACACAAGCGAACTCCTCACCGAGCTCCACTCAACACAGATCTCACGCAAGAACTCCCTCTTCGTGTCTTCTTGCTGATGGACTAGCCAAGCTCCTTGTTTCTTCTTCCAAGCGCTCAATTATGCAATGTCGCTCAAAGCTTCAGCTGCTTCAGAGTGATGCACAACAGATGGAGAAGTAGCTTGTCGCAAGAACTAGAGAAGTGATCAAGTGTTCTGCTAAGGCTTCATCGCTACCAAGCCCTTAAGCCTCTCCCACTGATCGCCAGGTCACAGCCACCTCTCTGCAGCTCCCAGCTGCTCAACTGCAACTGCCCACCTACCACTGAGCTCTCCTGGACTCCTTGATCTTCCCTCAGACGAGCCCCAGTCAGCAGCTCCAGCAGCGCCAGCATCCTTGCAACCTGAGATGGATCCCTGCCAAACCTGATATAGCAAAAGCCTCTGTTTGACTCTCCTTGTGTAAACCTGATTCATCTGCACACTTAGCAGCTCATTAGAACATCAAATCAACAGAAGATCAAAACATCAGAACATATCAGTGGTGATCAGAAGAGAAATAGAACGCAATCAGAACTCTGACAGCGTTTTTGAATTAAAGCTGCCAGCTACTGATCGGTCACCGGACCGATCAGAGGGACTCCTGATCGGTCACCAGACCGATCAGGATGGGTTCACACCGATCAGGCTCCAGCCTGATCGGTCCCCAGTGAGAAACCCGAAATCGTGACTTTCTGGTGATCAGTCACCAGAACGATCCAGCACCAGCCGGGTTTCCTCCAGCTTCTTTCTGCCACACCCCTGATCGGTCACCAGACCGATCAGGAGCCGAGCAGTAAGGTTCCCAAAGTCACTGTAAGCTCCCTGATCAGTCACCAGACCGATCAAGAGCCGAACAGTAGGTTTGCCAAAGTCACTGTATGCTCCCTGATCGGTCACCAAATCGATCAGACATCGCTGGATCAGTCATCAGACCGATCCATGAGGGAACTCCGTGCCAACTTCCCTGATCGGTCACCAGACCGATCCAGGAAAGGCCAAACCCACTCTAAGTCAAGAGAACTAGCTCCCTGCCTCCCCTGACTCATGCTCAGTCCCTCGGACCAAGACTCCGTGCCCAGTTTCACTCACCGGGACTTCAACCTAGCCCTCCAAGCTAGAACCTGGCCCTCCAAGCCAGGGTTTCATCAACCTAGCCCTCCAGGCTAGGACCTGGCCCTCCAAGCCAGGGTTTCATCAACCTAGCCCTCCAAGCTAGGACCTGGCCCTCAAAGCCAGGGTTTCATCCAACCTAGCTCTCCAAGCTAGGACCTGGCCCTCCGAGCTAGGATTTCCTCCAACCTAGTCCCACTAGGTATTTTCCACTTCATCTAGTCCTCGACCAGGACTTAATCTCAATCATCTCATTAACCTAAACTAAAATCGATGTTAACACTAAAACAACAATCAGGGTCAGACTGCATCAACACATAACTCCGGTGGTGGCTTCCAATTTATTTGATACAAGGAAAGGTTGTCTATCTTAGTGCGATCACTACTTATCCACGTCTCAAACGGCCGAAAATGATTATTTTATCGATAAGGCAATGCAATACAGGTGCCCGTATCAAACACAAGCGCCCCATCAATATGAGCGCTCGTGTTCAATACGAGCGCCTCAAAGCCTAGGAATTGGGTGATTTGCTAGCCTTTCGAGAAGCTCGATCATTTTCGGCCGCTTAAGACGTGGATAAGTATTGACCGCACTCAGACACCTATGTCGCACTCGGGCTCCGGTCGAAAACACCCCAGAACCCTTCTTCGACCTTCTCTTCGATTCCTCCTCAGCTTCTCATCCCTCGGATGTTACAAGCATCCTTCTCATTTTACCAGTATACTCTTTCGCAACCTTCGCATCCCTTGGATGCCCTGAGTCCATCGACTCCCTTTCCACATCATCCTTCTCATTTATTGCGTCATCCTCTCGACTTTATGTACTCTTAAGTTCCTACACAATTAGATACAGGATTAAATACCAACATGACCTAACTTGACTTGGTTGGCCATATCAAAACCATCCCAACGTACTTACATAAATAAGTCAAAAGAAACATATCAAATCCATACAAGTATCATATCCAAAAATATCTAGCATTCTCTAAGCAATTATATACGAATTGTTGGATCGGAGAAAATCGATTGAAGGGGGGTGAATATCGATATCAAATTTTTTTGAAAAACAGAGCAGTTACGCAGCGAAAAATAACAAATCAATCGCGAACACAAGTTGGTTTTACTTGGTTCGGAGTCGCGGTCGGCTCCTACTCCAAGGCCCACGATCCTTGACCATTTACTTTGGGCAGTTCTATATTCGAAAAACTCTTTTACTACTTAAAGTACAAATATAGAATTGGAATCAAAATTGCATCACTTTTCGTAAACTAAATTTACTGACGCCCGAGGTGGATCGAATTTCGGAGTAGAGGGTCATCAACGGAGCTTGTCGGAGCGTAGCGCTTGAATGAAAGTGCTTGGAGCGTTGAGAGCGATGTTGTATGAAGCCTTGGAGGTGAACCCCCTTTAATAGCACCCATAGGGGCGCCTGTGTCGATGGGGGCGCCTACACGTGGCCTCTCCTATGCGATCTCTTATCCGCAGGCTCGGTCAGAGCTTATCCATCTTACAGGGGCGCCTGAGCTGATGGGGGCGCCCGTATGGTCCCGGGTGCCTGAGCTACTTTGGTCCAGAGGCTTCGTGGCAGTATGCTTCAGTTTAGCCTTCCACTAGGGCGCCCGTGTCCATCCGGGCGCCTAGCCCTAGAGAGGCGCCTCACTGCATTGAGGCGCCTCAGCTGCAGAAATCCGTTCCCTCGATCCCTGCAACCAAGGTTAGTTCTAAAATAAAAAGAAGCAAACATGTTAGTCATTATTTACAGCCTAAGCTGTCTTGGTTCTGACTTTGGGTCTCCCAAATGGAACCCTAGGTCGAACCGACGCCTAGTGTTCCCTCGCACGGGGAATGCATCCTCACCTACTCCTCTCAGGAGAGTTTACCTTTTACCAATCGGCTCCTCCGGTTAGACTTTTGCCCAAATCCACCTGATCAGGTCTTCGTGCCTAGTCCGCGACCAGGACTTCTTGCCCAACTTCCGGTCAGGTCTTCGGTGCCCAGCCCTTTGCTAGGACTTCTTGCCCAGTCCTCGACCAGGACTTCTTAGCTCAACTTCTGGTCAGGTCTTCTTGCCTAGTCCACGACCAGGACTTCTTGCCCAGCCCTTTGCTAGAACTTCTTGCCTAGTGTACCTAGGACTTTTTCCTGCACACTTAGTAAGCTTGTTAGATCACATTAACACCTTAACTTCTGAACCCTTTGCCATTATCAAAACCCAAGTTTGACTTAGGTGCTTCCTGCAACAACAATCTCCCCATTTTTAATTTATGACAACACGGTTCAAAAAGTTAAGTTAAAAACAGATAACAAGCAACGAATTGGAAAATTATTCAAGCTCAAGAGGGAACTTAGTTGAAGGGGGAGGGGGAGCATTTGTTGGCAAAGGGGGAAAAGTACCTTTGCAAGGAAAACCTACTCAAGGGGAAGTTTAGGTAAAGGGGGAGCCTAAGGTTATGTTTCATGATTTATGCATGATCATTTGACTTACTTTGTTATTTCCCTAACTTAAACCGATTGTCAAACATCAAAAAGGGAGAGATTGTTGAAGCAATCTAAGTACCTTGGGTTTTGATGTTTGGGCAAAGTTTAAGTTAGGTCTATTGTTGTATTTGATGTTGCATTGTGAGAATGCAGGATATAGGTACGAAGGAGAAAAGTCTAAGTGACATCTTGACAAAGGAAGACCCGACAACAAGGACCGAGGTCGAATGAAGCTCCAGAAGGCAAGGCGTGAAGGATGGAGAGGCATCCGAGGGATGCAAGGCTGATGGAGGAGGCTAGAAGGCTAGGTCTAGGTTGGTCGGGCGAGGATGAGTGCTGAGTGACTGTACTCGGGGTTGAAAGCCTAGATTTAGGGTTTGGGCAGTCGACTGTTGCATGGAGCAATCAACTGGTGTTGGACACAGAAAGATCAGTCGACTGATTTTCTATGTAGTCGACTGGTGTCGGCTGGAATTCGAACGTTGGGTTGTAACATTCAAATCCGGGTGGACCAGACGACTGGTGTTGGCACCAGTCGACTGGTAACGGTTGGAACAATATCGAGTTCTATTTAAGAGAGCTCGGTTTGGCTGGGCAAAGGTTGACAAAATAGGCTTGGGTAAACTTTATTAGTAGTCTACCAAGCTCAGGTGTGTGTGTGCAAGTGTTGTGATGATGTTTCTCCACCCACAAGGAGCGACACGAGCTAGCCGGAAGCTTTCCGGAGAGTCATCCATCGACGGATCGAGATCGTCCACCTTACGGATAACCGTGGAGTAGGAGTTTTATCTCCGAACCACGTTAAATTGGTTTGTATTCTTCTTTGTTAGTTTTAGTTTGTATTGTATTCCATTGCGCACTAACACGTGTAGGAAGAACCAGCAATTAAAGTGGATGATCGGCTATGTTAGTGATATGAGAGAAGTGTCCTAAGGTAATCGCCTTATGATTGTAAAATATTTATTTTAATAAATGATAATTCACTATTTGAGTATACATGCTTGTGTATTTGATTAGGATCTTAAACTCATCTACTGAATGTCCGCAATACAACTCACAGCATCAGAGAATTTGTGATGGGATCACAACTAGTGATTATCTCTAAATGTGCAAATGTGAAGTATTGAAAATATCCCTAGTCGATGAATTGATAAAAACGGACACTATCAATTCTGTTAAGACTAGCATGGGTTATTCTCTAATCAGCTGATTCTCACTGGCTGGTGGCATTGGGATGTCCAGAGATAAACATGAATGCTAGTTAAGGGAACTAGTTCATTGGAGTGACTAGCTGTAAGACTTCATATGGAATCTATCTATAGAAATGTCAATGAAGTTCTTACTGCGGCTTAAGTGCGATGTTACTTTGACTTGCGGTGTTCAAGTCATCTTGGTCATGGAGACTTATACTTTAACATCTTAAGCAAGCATCTCCAAGGAGGTGTGGACCCAGGATGATTGGGTATAAGCCGAAGTGCCCGAAGATGTTTGAACATCCTACAAAGGATTCACCACTCCTTGCGAGGAGATGTATACCCAGGCCTATCGTCGGATTGTTACTCAAAACCTCTGGCCAGAGTATATCATGTTAAGAGTGCAAGTCTCTTAAATACATGAGAGTAATTAGAAATCCAAAGGACAAGAAAGACACTACTTGAGCTAGGTGTGACATAGTCAGCCTAGTGGGGACTGACACAAATAGACCGTGTCCTGAACCAAGTGGGTATAAGATGGTGAAGGGAATGGGGCACGATTCATTAGAGTTGCTGAAGGGTTTCAGAATTACTTCTGAGGTCAACCGTTGATCTTTCGATTAATTGGGGGTCATGATATACTAATAGGTGCCACTCATGATCGTTCTATAATTTGTTGATTATAGACGGCCAACATAAATCGAAAGCCTATTTAGTCACACGCACTACGAGTAATCCGAGAGATTTAAAACGAGTTGAAAATTAGATTTTCCGATCAAGAGAAATAAGTCAAATCTGAATTTATCAGAGGCGCAATGGAAGCTAAAATGGCTAAGTCTTTTGAAGGCTTATTGGGCGAATTAAATGAGTTTAATTCGCGATCAGTTCGGGTTGGTTTGGCCGGCCAAAGAGGGTGCCAAACCTCTTTGTTGTGGCCGGCCACATTAAAGGGAAGAAACCAATTTAATTGGTTTAATTAATAAAATAAATCTAGTGCGATTTGTTTTATAAATTATGGATAAATAAATTTGTGTAAAGAAATTTATATAAATAAATTTATAAAAATTTATTCTTTTTTATGGAAATTAAAATGATCCATGGAATGGTTTATTTTAATTTTATAAAATCAATTATGAATTGATTTATTCATAATAAGAAAGTTTATAAATTTCTTATAAAATTTATTCCATAATAAAAGGAGAGATTAATTAGTTTTATTATAAAGTTAGTTATAATAAAATTCATAAGACAATTTATAGGATAAATTTCTTATGATAACTAATTAGTTTTATTATAAAGTTGGTTATAATAAAACTTGGTTTAAACGGAATAATTCATAAGAGAATTTATAGGATAAATTTCTTATGATAACCAATTAGTTTTATTTTAAAGTTAGTTATAATAAAACTAGGCATAACGGAATAAGTCATAAGAAATTTTATGAGATAAAATTCTTATAACTAATTCCGTTAAGAGGAGACTTGGCAAGGGAGAAGCAACTATATAAGGAACCAAAGGGAAGCCTTTATTCCTAATCAATAATCGAGTATTGATATAGAGCTCCCTCTCTCTCTCTCTTTATTCTCTTCTCCTTCCCTTCTCCCCACCTAGGGCCGGCGCCCACCTTGAGTCATCTAGGGCCGGCGGCCCCTCTTGAGTGCTAGGGCCGGCGCACCTCCTCCCAACCTTGGTTGTCGTGAGCTATCAAGAAGAAGGAGAAGCCAACCAAGAAGAAGAAGAAGCGGATCACATCTCCTTCCCTCTCGGAATTCGATTCCGTTTCTTTAGTGGTTAGTTTCCTATTTATTCTCTTGTTCTTCTTTGTTTTGCCTATAGAAAATCTAGTAGTTCTCGTCGGCACAAAACTCGTGGCTTTGCGAAGTCATCCCGAAGAGAACTCGGCGTGGACGCGAATAGAGGCAGAGCTTCCAAGGGACGCTACGGTTGGATCTCGTCCCTTTCTTCGAGTTACGAAAGGTATAAAGTAAATTAGTTTACTTTTTCGCAAAGTTTTATTTTATGATTATGTCAACACACCATAAGGTTGCATGCTAGATACGAAGTTAAAATAATTTAGGAAATTATTTTATGCAAATTCTTCCGCTGCACGTAAAAATTTAAAATTTTACGAACTCGTATCCTTGTCGGCATGCACCCGGCCCCAACAGGCTATTCACCCTCTCTACCCGTACGCATCGGTCTCAACATGTACTATATCTATATATATTTTTTAAGTGATGGGTTAATAATTTAAGGTTGAAAAATGGTAAAAAATTTAAACATATCAAAGAATATTATGGTGTTTTTTAAATTCAAGAGTCTCTTAAAAAGAATTTTTGATAATTATTTTTAATATATAATTTTTAAAAATAAAATAAAGTCCGTATTTATCATATTATTCACCTTTAATAAATCTAAATAGTCAAAAAGTAATTTAAATATTTATTTATTATTATTTTTAATTCTTAATTTTTTTAATATTTAAAAAATACAAAAATTCTAAATCAAATATGGTCTAAATCCTCGTAAATGAAGTCATAAATAGCTTATTAAATAATAAATCATGTAAAAAAAAATCTGAGATCGATATATCCACATCAAAATTTACATTTTTTTAAACATAAATTTGTTTAAGATACCTAAAAAATTGAAAATGAAGAAGGTGTTTCGCGTCTTGCCGCTTTGAGTTTGAGATACATATAATCCTTACACTGTTATACAGTTCGAACTCCCCCAACTTGCCGTACGACCGACAGAGTACTAAGAAAGCAAAATTAAAAAAAAAAGAAATCCGGAATTTATCATTGGGGAGCATATATATTTTTGAATCCACATATATTACTTTAGTATATATTTATCCAAGAGCATAATTAATTATAAATTTTTTTTATTTTCTCTCTCATGCCTCATGTCAAATCTCTTTCTTCATTTTCCTCTTTCCTCCCTCTAATGAATGCAATTTTTTTTTTCTTTCCTCCTTTCTCTTATTTTTCCTATCTCTTTTTATATGCATGCATAAGTATTCATGTCCACATTAAATTTGATATGAACATATAAGACCCACGTTAAAGTTTAGAATCGATTCTTCTAATAACAATTTAATACATTCGGAGAAGTCAGAATAAACAATGAAGGACACAGATGAAATCTTTAGCGTTTCAAAAATATACATGACCTAAAATAAATTTAATAAGACCTATCTAGGCCCATCAGTGGGACCTAGACAGCTCCGATTGGATATATTTCAAGTCATATGAATTTCTGAGACTTCAAAGAGTCCAACGGTGCCTTCCATTGCTTATTTCGGCTACTCCAAAAATGTTACAATGTAATAAGGAAGAATCCATTCTAAGCCCTAATATGAGCCTGATGTGGAATCATATCAGACCCACAATGGATTTAAAGTCGATTCTTTCAATAACATTTGAACACGCAAGAGAAGTCGAAATATAGAATAGAGGACACTGTTAGACTTTTTGAAGATTCAAAAATCCACGTGACCTAAAATGAATCAAATTAGACTAGTCTAGGTCCATTAGTAGATTTTGACCAAGAGTCCAACAGTGTCCTCCATTTTTATTTCAGCCCCCGAAGATGTTAGGCTTGATAAGATTTATATCAGGCCCACGCTGTGATTTAAAGTTGATTATTCCAATAACATTTTAACATCTTCGGAGAAGTAGAAATAATTAATGGAGGTTATCATTGAACTTGTTGAAGTCTAAGAAATCCACATAACCTAAAATGAGTTAAATCGAATTTGTCTAGATTCATCAGTGAATTTTGATCAAAATTACTGATAGGCTTAAATAGGTCCAATTAGACCCATTTCAGGTCCTATGAATTTTAAGACGGCAAGGAGTCTAATGATACACTCCATTGCATATTTTGGCATCCCCGTGTTGGAAATTCTAGGCCGCAAAAACCGCTTTTTGCGTTGCGGAAACCCCAGAAGTTCGGCCACGGATCCGTGCGAACATAAAAATAAATTACGAGTACGAGTTTAATCTAGATCTACACTAGATCTACGTGATAAGGACATTACCCTTGACGCGTAGCCCTTCGCTTTCCCGCTTATCCAAGAGGCCGCCGGATCTCGTAGAGTATCAAAGTAGACACTCCTCTATATGTTCCACGCGAACAAAAGAAGATGGATCGAAACCTCGGTGTGCTAGCACCCCTATGGGTTTCGGCCAAGAGAGGGAGAGGAAGAAGAAAAATCCGGGAGGAGAAGAAGAGCCACCAAAATGAAACAAAACCCGCCTTTTGTTTCCCTTGGGTGGCCGGCCACTTAATGGCCATTAATGGCCATTAGGTGGCCGGCCATAATGGCCATTAAGTGCCATTAGGTGGCCTTCCAAATCCCCTATCAATTTGAATTCGAAATTCAAATGGGGGAGAAAAACCAAGTCAAGTCTAACTTGAATTGGAACCAAGTCAAGTCAAACTTGATTTGGATTTAGGTCAAGTCAAACTTGCCTTTTATGGACTTTCCATATTTAGCCAAGTCAAACTTGACTTCATTTCTTCTCCCATGTTGAGTCTAACTCGAAGTGGAACCAAGTCAAGTCAAACTTGATTTGGATTTAGGTCAAGTCAAACTTGCCTTTTATGGACTTTCCATATTTAGCCAAGTCAAACTTGACTTCATTTCTTCTCCCATGTTGAGTCTAACTCGAAGTGGAACCAAGTCAAGTCAAACTTGATTTGGATTTAGGTCAAGTCAAACTTGCCTTTTATGGACTTTCCATATTTAGCCAAGTCAAACTTGACTTCAATTTTCTCCATCTATTTGTTCTTTGCGTGTGACCCTATAGGTTCTTGTAACGTTGGCAATGCTTCTAACCTCTTAGAAACATAAGCAATGGAGCGGTATCTAGCAACACATCATTGCTACCCAAGTTACAAGAATGTTGAGATCCAACATCACCTTGTGACTAATAATTGTGACTCTCCAATATATGATAATGTCCCTCTATCCTTGATATCTAGATTGACTCAATTGAGGCATAGACCGTGTCATCCTCGAGTCAATCTATATCTTGAACCCAAGTAGACTCACACTAATCAAATGAGTTCAATATCTCATATTGACTCACTTGGGCATGGCCATGCACTTTGTGGTCTAACTCTATCAAGAATACGATATCGCTCCTGTCATATAGGAGGGATAGATCCCATCTACATCACTCACATCCCTCTCCATAATTTGTTACATACCCAGTAATCGCCTTTATAGTCCACCCATTTACGGGTGACGTTTGACGAAGCCAAAGTACGTAACTCCTTATGTAGGAATCCATGGTGACTTCAGGTCCAAGGACTAATAGTCATACTAATAGCCACATGAGAAAGTATATGACACTCATATAACGATCCATGATACTTTCTCATGGCGGGTCATTCAGTATACATTCTCCAATGCATACCCATGTGTCAACTTGATATCTCTATATCCATGACTTGTGAGATCAAGTCATCATGTTGACTCACATGCTAGTCTCTACGTATTAACATTGTCCCTGAATGTTAATACTCGACTAGGAATTATTTAGAGTAGTGTTCTCTATATCATCCCACTATCGATTCAACCAATCGATTGATATAGATAAGAACCTTCTACTCAAGGAATTATTATACTTAGCTAATTGGCACAAATACACGTAAGTATAATAACCATAAAACATGCCTTTATTTATACATAGGAATATGATACAAATTAGTCCATACAATCATTACATGATCGGCTCTAGGGCTTC
>JAGFNQ010004967.1:0-52182 GCA_024364735.1 Boesenbergia rotunda
AGGATCTTTCATCATCTTCATCCTCCTCCGAATCCGAGTCAAACACGGAGGAAGATGGCAGTGGCTCCTCTTCATCCGAAATGGCGAACTTCGTGCGGAGGATGATGCGAAGAGACCGACGTTTCAAAAGGAGAGGTAACACTAGTGAATTCAAGCTTGATAAGAATAATGCATCTTGCTTTGAGTGTGGTAGGAAAGGGCATTTCAAGAATGAATGTCCGAAGCTTAAGAAGGAGGAGAAATCTAAAAGAAAAGAAGAGAAATCCAAGAAGAAGAAGAAAGCTTTGAAGGCTTCTTGGGATGAGTCATCTTCTAGTTCATCCGATGATGAGAAGGAGGAGAAGAGCACAAGGCAAGTGGCTCTCATGGCTCTTGGAGAGGAGAGCAGTGAAGAAACTTCAAGCTCCTCAAACGCGGCTTCATCATCTTCGGATGATGAAGTGGTAACTTCCCCCGAGCTTGAAAAATGTTATAGAGCAATTGCATGTTTAACTAGTATGCTTAAGAAATCCAAAAACAAAGTTAAAGCATTGCAATTAGAGATTGACCAATTGAAAGCTTCTAGGGATGATAACATTGATGACTTGCATGTTGAATTACTAGAAGATGAAATTAAATCTTTGAAGCATGAGATTGTAAGCTTGAAATCCTCTAAGGTTGAGGAAATCAGTGATTTACATGATAATGAGTTAGTGGAGGAAAACCAATCATTGAAGAGTGAAGTTGAGAAGCTCAAGAATATTCTTGGGAAATTCTCAAACAGCTCTAAGACCTTAGATATGATTTTGAATTCCCAAAGAGCGGTCTACAATAGGGCCGGTATTGTTTACCGCCCTAAGGAACCCTCTTTTGTATCTCTCATGTCTAGGACTGACATGAGACAATCTAGGACACCCAAAATCCAAAAGAAAGTTGTCAAGGCATGGGTGCCAAAGTCATGCTTAGTTGATGCTTTAGGTCCCAAGGTTCGGGTACCTAAGACTTCTATTTTTTGAATTGTGTAGGTTGTGATTGAGGGGGAGCATCTATCAACTTGGTTCGTTGATAGTGGATGCTCCAATCACATGACCGGGGATAAATCATTGTTTACCACATTTCACAAGAAGAGTAGAGGTAATGTATCATTTGGTAACAATGGTAGCCTTAAGGTCATAGGAATAGGAGACATTCAAATATCCGAATGTCTTAGAATCTCAAATGTCCTTCTAGTCAAGGGGATGAAGTTTAATCTTCTAAGTGTCAGTCAATTGTGTGGCACGGGTTACACAATTGATTTCCAACCAAGTCAATGTCTAGTTAGACAAAATGACACCTTGGACACGGTACTAGTAGGAGCAAGAGTAGACAATATTTATCAAGTTTCATTTAAAAGTGCTACTAATGCTTTTGCTAAGTGTTTCATGTCAAAAGAAGAAGAGTCTACTCTTTGGCACCGGAGACTAGCTCATGTGAACTTGAAGAACATCCGGAAGTTGGCCAACAAGGGACTAGTGCGAGACTTACCAAGCATCAAGTATGGAAAAGATAAATTATGTGATGCGTGTCAAATGGGTAAGCAAACAAAATCTGCACATAAAGGTAAAAGCACTGTAAGTACTTCCAATGCTTTAGATTTACTTCACATGGATCTATTTGATTGTAGTACCATCATATCATTAAATGGAAGTAGATATTGCTTTGTTATCATTGATGATTTTACTAGATATACTTGGACTTACTTTTTAAAACATAAGGATCAAACCTTAGATATTTTCATTTCTTTTTGTAGAAGAGTTGAAAATGAGAAAGCATCAACAGTTAAGACAATAAGAAGTGATCATGAAGGTGAATTTCAAAACCAAAGGTTTCTAGAATTTTGTCAAGATAAGGGTTATAGGCATGAGTTCTCTACTCCTAGAACACCACAACAAAATGGTGTTGTAGAGAGGAAGAACTGTGTTCTTCAAGAGGCTGCACGAAGTATGCTTAATGAGTACTCACTCCCGAGTTACTTATGGGCTGAAGCTGTGAATACAGCCTGCTATGTGCAAAATCGAGTTCTCATCCATAGGTTTTTAGGAAAAACTCCCCACGAACTTTGGTTTGGGAAACCACCTACGGTTCAACATCTTAGGGTGTTTGGTTGTAAGGTGTTCATCCTAAACACCAAGGATCACCTTGGAAAGTTCACGGCAAAAGCTGATGAAGGGATACTAGTCGGGTATTCCCTCGTTAGTAAAGCCTACCGAGTCTACAACAAGAAAGCTAGACTAGTTGAAGAGTCTTCTGATGTGGTTTTTGAAGAAAGTCCAAAATCAATTGACCAATCAGAAAATGTAGGAGGAGCTTAACTTGAACTTAGGAGACTAAGTTTGAAAGAAACTCCAAGTGTTGTTGATGGTGATGAGTCTGATGACGGTGGGCCTAGACAACCCATTGAACAGCCGGATCCTGAGGCTGAATTTGTGTCTAGTGAACCTATTCAAGAAGCACCACCAACACCAAGGCAAACGAGACTAGCCTCTAGTCATCCCCAAGACCAAATTGTTGGAGATATCCATCAAGGGGTTAGGACTAGATCATTCTTCCGGAATGAGGCTAATGAAGTTGCTCTAATTTCCGAAATTGAACCTAGAAAAATTGATGAAGCATTAAATGATCCCGATTGGATTATCGCGATGCAAGACAAACTAGGTCAATTTGAGAGGAGTCAGGTTTGGGACTTAGTCCCTAGGCCTAAGAAGACCACCATTATTGGAACTAAATGGGTCTTCAAAAACAAATTAAACCACAAGGGAGAAATCATTAGAAACAAGGCACGCTTGGTAGCCAAGGGCTACAGTCAAGTTGAAGGTCTTGATTATGATGAGACTTATGCTCCCGTGGCACGATTAGAGTCCATCCGATTGATGCTTGCATTTGCAGCACATCGAGGCTTCAAATTATTTCAAATGGACGTCAAATCGGCCTTCCTAAATGGGTTGATTAGGGAAGAAGTCTATGTCGAACAACCTCCAGGGTTTGAGAGTACCGAATATCCAAACCACGTGTACAAGCTCAAGAAGGCACTCTATGGCCTTAAACAAGCACCCCGGGCTTGGTATGAGCGGTTGTCGACATTCTTGATTGGAAAGGGTTTCGTTAGAGGTCAAATTGACCCTACACTATTTCTACGAAGAGATGGTGACAATATATTTGTAGCCCAAGTATATGTCGATGACATAATTTGTGGCTCAAACAACAAGGGCTATTTACGTGAATTTATCGGACACATGGAGAGTGAGTTTGAAATGAGTCTAGTGGGAGAGTTGACTTTCTTCCTCGGACTTGAAATCAAGCAGACTCGCGATGGTATCCATGTGCACCAATCAAAGTATACACATGAAATGCTTTGAAAATTCAATATGAGTGATTCAAAAGAGGTAACCACTCCCATGGCCACAAACACAAGATTAGATAATGATGAGAGTGGTAAACCCGTTGATCTAACTCAATATCGAAGCATGATAGGTAGTTTGCTATATCTCACAGCTAGTCGACCAGATATACTATTTGCTGTAGGGATGTGCGCTAGGTATCAAGTCTGTGCCAAGGAATCTCACCTAATTGCTGTTAAGCGAATTTTGAGATATCTCAAGGGCACAATTGGTGTAGGTCTTTGGTATCCCCGTACCGAATCTTTTGATTTGATGGGCTATACGGATTCCGACTACGCTGGATGTAAGTTGGATCGAAAAAGTACTAGTGGGGGCTGCCAATTCTTAGGATCGTCTCTAGTAAGTTGGTCGAGTCGGAAGCAATATTGTGTTGCTCTTTCCACTACCGAGGCAGAGTATATCGCCATGGGAGAGAGTATATCACAATTGTTGTGGATGATCCACACCTTAGAGGACTATGGATTGAGTTACAAGGGTGTGCAAGTGTTATGTGATAACATTAGCACAATTAACTTAACCAAGAATCCGGTCCATCATTCTAGGACAAAACATATTGAGGTAAGACACCACTTCATTAGAGATCATGTAGCTAGGAGGAACATCATACTCTCACATGTAGAGTCAAAGTCAAACCTAGCTGACATTTTCACTAAACCACTTCTCGAGAGTGAATTTAGTTTCCTAAGACGGGAATTGGGAATGTGTCGCGCTTCATGATTCTCAATTTGTGTACAAAACCCTTCATGATTATTTCAAATTGTTAGGGAATAATTGGGTAACTTTGGGAACATCTCACACAAACTATAAGGGTTACCAAAATGTTTTTGTTTGCTAGATATGGGGTGAGATGTTAGGTTCAACTCAATTTCTCAAAATGTCATTGCATCAATTGAGAAATTAAGTTGACGAGATAATAATCACGCTGGTGACCAAGTACGGGGAAAACCATTGCATAACATATGTGTATATGGCTCCATGATTATACTTGGACATTCCAATCAAGGCAACTTGATTGGAAACTTGAAGTTGGAGTAAAAACTTGTTTGAATTTGCTTGATTGATTGATGGTTGAGTTTGACTTCATTAAGAGGGGTCAAAGTGTTTGATGAACTTATAAGGACTTATGATTCTTGTTAAGGGATCAATTCTAATCAGAAAATCATGTCTAAGTTCGACAAAGTTCACCAGATTTCTTTTAAAAATTTCAGAAGTTCTGAAACTGAACATTTCAGTTCGTATCAGGAACCCTGATCGGTCACCGGACCGATCAGGCATCGGGCTGATAGGTCCACAGACCGATCTGTGAGGCAAGCCGTGATCTCCTGAAATCTGACTAAGTGTTCTGAGCTAGCCTGGATCGGTCTCCCGACCGATCTGGCACCCTATGGGGATCGGTCCACAGACCGATCAGGGGACTCAGAATTTTCACTCCGGATCCTGCTGATCGAATCCTGATCGGTCATCCGATCGATCAGGAGCGCGTCTGATCGGTCATCCGACCGATCAGGACCATTCCAGTCCGATCAGGATGTTTTCTGATCGGTCGGGACGCGATCAGATCGAACGGTGATCCGATCAACCGCATTAAATTTTGGTTGGTGGACCGATCCACCAACCGATTAACTCTCTAAATCTTTGTTTTCCCGAACCCTAACGCCGAAACATTCTGTGCCACCTTGTGCGAGCGAGCGAGAGAGCCCTGCGTCTCCTTTCTTCACGCGCGTGCAAGCTTTTCTGCGCGTTCTTCGGGCTTCTGCGAAGACTTTGCTGCGAAGGCTTCTTCACGCGTGTGCGTTTTCCTTCTCCGTCTTGCAATCTCTTCAAACAAACTCCAATGGCGCCTAAGTAAGAGTTGATTTCAAGTTTCCCTTCACAACAGCTATTGGATTATATGTTTGTGCAGCTAACCTTGTTTTTGTTCTTGTTCTTGCTGTGATGTCTTGATCGGTCCTTTTATTTTTGTCGTGACCCTCTTTCTCATTCGATGACCAAAAATTTTATATCTTTTGATTGGGTCTCATCTCATTATCAACTCTTGTATGATTCAATCTATGTCCATCTTACTATATTGATTGAATTATTTAGAAAGTCATCTAAGGGAAAGGAGGTTATGGAGGGAAGTTCAAGGGGGAAAAATCCTTTGAGGCCTCCATCTCCCCCGCATCCTAGATTTCGGAACATTCTCTATGCCCTAGACTTTCATTGGCACAACTTCGAACTAATGCCATGTCGATCAGTGGACCGAACTTTCGTTTATGAACATTGCCCTACGGTAAAAGGAATCATTGAGTACTATGGACTTCAAAACATCCTTTTCTTAGAAAGGCCGATCAATGTTGACTTGATCTCTGAATTCTATAATAATCTGGCCAATGAGGAGGGCACGGGATGGCGGACCCGTGTCACCGGTGTCGATCTTGACTTTACCCTATAATCCTTCACTATATTTCTGGGTTGTCGTCGCTCCAAGAACGATTTCTCACTTTATCCATGTCTTCCTGTTCCTCTTCCTGCCCCTTTTACTGGAATCACTCCGGCCTCCATATATGAACATTTTTTAGGTCACCCCAGGCCACGGGGTTTTGGTGCGGATATCTATAACTTTCCCACATTTCCTGCTCTTCATCTATCTCCCATTGATTATACTCTATTTCAAATTATCGCTAATTGTCTGCGGTCTGGTCAGACGATCTACATGCCTTTCGGCCATATCATCACTGCCTGGCTGGAGTCAGTTGGCATCGACGTCTCACAGGGCCAACTCGTGCCGATGAATCGACAAGACTGTCGCCTGGATCGTTGTATGCTTGCTCAGTCCGGCATTGTTCTCGGGACCGAGGGGCTACAGTGGATGGATCGCAACCAAGCGGGGGAGCTGCCGCTAGCGGGTCATGCCGAGAGTGCACCAGTTGTTGCTGCTGATGATGCCACGATGGACGATCTTGTGCGCGATGACGACCTGCCTGCTGACTCATGAGCTCGGATACCTGCTGTTTTATCTATGTATTTGACTATGACTTTTGGGCTGTATGCCCTCTGACTTTATTGGTGTGACCTTGAGTCACACATATTTTGCAACTTATTCGGATGATTTCATGCCTTGATCTATATATTTTTATCTGCCATGCTTATCTACTATTGTTGATGCCATGTTGATTCTGTACCTGTTATCTGCATGATTGTTCGATTGCCATATTCATGCTTACATTGCCATGTTTAGTTGATACTTATGGATATTATGGTATGCTTTGGGAGTCTATATTTCATACTCATATGATGCATGTGATTGCTATGTCTTGCTATAATTTTTCACATGTGTTCGTATGCCAATTCCACAAACTATCACATTTTTGATGAGTTGGGATACCTCTAGGATTGAGGAGGAGTTCATCTTAATCTTGACAGTCCCTCTTGTCCCTTTTCGATGTTCGACAAAGGGGGAGAGTGTGGATTGGTTAAGTTTAGCATGATCATATTGTAGGGGGAGGATCTGGATTCCCCTATGATTCTAAAGTTGGAATATTGATTGAGAATCCCTAAACTTAAAATCGAGTTGTCAAACAACAAAAAGGGGGAGATTGTTGATGCAGTCTGGCCCTGATTGTTGTTTTGGTGTTGACAACGATTTTAGTTTAGGAGGATGATTATGATGTTTATGATTAAGTCCTGATCGATGATTAGGCATGATATGGGAAATCCTAACCTGGGAGGTTAGGTGTGATGATTATGATTAAGTCCTGATCGAGGATTAGGCATGATATGGAAAATCCTAACCTGGGAGGTTAGGTGTGGAAAATCCTAGCTTGGAGGGCTAGGTGTTGGAAAAGTCCTAATTCGGAAGGGTTGGGTGAAAAGTCCTAGCTTGGAGGGCTAGGTGAAAAGTCCTAACTTGTAGGGTTAGGTGCAAATTCCCATCCTGGAGAATTAGGTGAGAAAGTCCTGGCTTGGAGGGTTAGGTGCCTAGCTTGGAGGGCTAGGTTGGATGATGTTCTAACTCGGAAGAGTTGGGTGAAAAGTCCTAGCTTGGAGGGCTAGGTGAAAAGTCCTAGCTTGGAGGGCTAGGTGAAAAGTCCTAACTTGGAGGGTTAGGTGCAAATTTCCAACTTGGAGAGTTAGATGGAAAAATCCTTGGCTTGGAGGGCTAAGGTGGATGAATTCCTAGCTTGGAGGGCTAGGGGTGAGTCACTGGATCGGTCTGGTGAACAATCAGGGACATTGGCACGCTGCTCCTTAGTGGATCGGTCTGGTGACCGATCCAGCTATGTCTGATCGGACTGGTGACCGATCAGGGAGCGCACAGTGAGAATGGGAATCTACTGTGTGGCTCCTGATCGGACCGGTGACCGATCAGGGAGCAGGCTGCTTCCTTGCTGTCTTGCTCCTGATCGGTCTGCTGACCGATCAGGGAGCAAACGGTGAGTGAGTTCCCTTGCTGATCAAAGTCTTGGATCGGTCTGGTGACCGATCAGGGATCTTGGATTTGATTAAAAAGTTACTGTTCATCTGCCCTGATCGATCTGGGTGACCGATCAGGATCCAATCTGATCGGTCTGGTGACCGATCAGGCTTCACCCTGATCGGTCTGGTGACCGATCAGGCGTGTATAGCTGTGAGAGCTGGGAATCCCAGCAAAGCAGTGGATCGATCTGGTGACCGATCCACACACCCTGGATCGGTCCGGTGACCGATCACTTTAATTCAAATTTCACTGTCAGACGCGGTCAGAGCGTCTGATCGAATCGGATTTGCTGATGTATGTTTCTGATATGTGATATGCTGCGTGATCTTCTGCTCTAATGCTCTGATTGAGTTTCAGGTGACAGGGGAGGATTCAAACACTCAAGGAGAAGTCAAAGCGTGCTTTCCTTGCAGCAGGTTTGTCCCTTTTCACATCTCAGGTTGCAACGGCGAGCTGAAGACTGGAGCTTGGCTGAGGAGCTCAGTGAGTCCAGAGATAGCTTAGTAGAGGCTGGCATTGGCAGATGGGTAGCTGGGAGCTACAGAGATGTGGTCACTTGTCGCTTGGCGGAGAAACAAAAGGGAACGTGAGAAGACGAGTCTGTAGAGTTTTTAGCGATTCAGTTTGAAAAGTTCTTCGTGTTCTTGCGTCCTGGTGCTACAAGCTTGCTGTTCTTGAGTTCTTCAACTATTCTAAGCAAGCTATAGAGGAGCAATCATCATACTTGAGCGCTTGAAGGAGAAAACAAGAAGCTTGGAGTCCGACAGTGGGAAGACACGAAGCAGACAGGGGTCTGCGTGAGATCGCCACTGGGTGGAGCTCAGGGAAGCTTGCTGTGTTTTGTCCTTGCTAAGAGTTTGAGTAAGATCCTTCTTGTTGTTGTTTCATTGTGCTCATTATATATCATTGTGTGAAACACGCTGTGGAGAGGTTTCTCCACCGAGAAGGAGGTTGCTTCATATCCGGTGTTAACCGGGGCTTGATCTGCCGACGATCAAGGGATCGCCCACCTCAAGGGCACGCCAAGGAGTAGGGGCAAGTTATCCCCGAACCTTGTAAACCCTCCTTGTTAGCGATCTTGCTAGTTGTGATTGTTTTGCTTTCGTTTTGTTTTTTCTGCATACTCTGTTTTCCACTCTTTCCGCTGTGCTATTGAAATTTGAGTTGCAGAAATCGTGATATGTTCGCAAGGGGCAAGCGATTGTCTATATTCACCCCCCCCCCCTCTATAGCCATCTCGTTTCCAACAATACCAAGGTCCCTCGGGTGCACACAAGACTCCAGCTTGTCTCCATGCAACCCTTCATCATACCGAAGCCGTCCAGCCAAGTCAATATGTGTAAACCTGCAATCCTGCACACTCAATTACACATATTAGATCACAAGGGCAAACCTAACTTAAACCCTTTGCCCAAACATCAAAACTCATGGTCACCCCGGACCACAGATTGCCTCAACAATCTCCCCCTTTTTGATGTTTGGCAATACGTTTAAGCTAGGAAAAACAAATATTAATAGATAGCAATAATAATGTTAAACAAACAACTGGACTTACGTTGCCAAGACTCCACCTTGAACTTACACTGTCAATGCAATGCAAGCATGGATCCTATCCCAAGGCATCCCCACACCTAACCCTCCAAGTTAGGACTTTTCACACACCTAACTTCCCAAGTTAGGAATTTCCCCACCTAACTTCCCAAAGTTAGGAATTTTCCACACCTAACCCTCCAAGTTAGAATTTTCCACACCTAACTTTCCAAAGTTAGGAATTTTCCACACCTAACCCTCCAAGTTAGGAATTTCCACACCTAACTTCCCAAAGTTAGAAATTTTCCATACCTAACCTCCCAAGTTAAGAATTTCACCAAAACGGACTTTTTAAAGCTTCTCCAAAGCTCCCCCTACATTGGACTTACAAAGGCTCTTTAAGAACCTCTCCAAGGTTCCCCTTACGCCAAGAATGGAGCAACATGCTCCCCCTTAATCTCAGCCCCCATAAACCTAGGGTTTCCCGCAAATGCGTGTTCGGTTTCCCAAATTAAACTCAACCCTTCTCCCCCTTTGCCTAACATCAAAAAGAACCCAACAATATCCCAATCGTTGGTTCTTTTAATCCCTAGTGATCCTAAACACAGTGTACTAGCCCCCCATACACTCGTTTTCCATCATTTGGACCACTTCCAGCTGCTGATATAAAAATCAGCCCTGACCAGTCGACTGCCCCCCATGGTAGTCGACTGATACTCTGAAAATCAGTTTTTCAGCATTTCTGACTCCGAATTCAGAAATGCATAACTAATTCCACAAATCTCCAAAAATTCCCAAATTTCGTGGAGAAGTTTATGGTACCCATACCTACTTGGGAAAAATATATTTACCTATGTATCTATCACCATTCCCAAGATTGGCACAAAACCCATCAATTTCCTATGAAAATTAAGGCAAACAAGAGGCAACCTCCCTCTTGACCTATGTCTTCTCCCAATTTTCAATTTACCAAGGTCAAGTTCTACCCAACTTGACACCATAACACCAATGTTAAGTTATACCCCAACTTAACATCACACATTCCTTTGTCAAGTTAATTCTAACTTAACAACCCAAGTTTTCTACCCTTGGACACCATTAAGGATTGCCCCAAGCAACCTTATCACTAGTTCCAAAAAGAACTCACAAAACCTTATCTAAGAGTTTGCAAAAATATTTGCTAGAATATACCCTATCCTAGAAAAATATGATTCCATGAAAATATCAAATGTGCTTGACTTTTGGTATTAATTCTAATTTCCATAAACATTGGCATTTTGTATCAATTTTGAACTCTATTTATGATTCCTTGTGTTTGCCAATTCTAACCATCATCAATTTACACATGGAATTGTCCTCAACTCTCCCCTTTTTATTTCATAATCCTAGATACCTATAGACTTATCAATCTTCCCATTCAACAAGCATTTATCAATTTTCCTTAAATTCCATAATATCCATATAGCCTCATTTTATACAATCACCATTAAATCATAAGGCAAGCCTTTATTCAAAGAGTATAATTAAGAATCTTAATTTAACGTCATATTCTATCATTCAATTGCCTTTTCAACTTGACCCTTATAGATCAGTCAACTGTGAAAACTTACAGAATGTTCCCAGGGCTGAATTCACTCAGATCAGTCGACTGCCCCCCAGGGCAGTCGACTGATACCTGAATTTTAAGTTTTCAACCCAATTTCAGAAATCCCTAAATAATTCCACAAATCTCCAAAAAATCTAAAATTTCGTGGAGAGATTTATGGAGTCAATGTCTACTTAGAAAAAATATGTTTCCAAACAAATGTACTCCAAATCCCAAGATTGGCACGAAACTCAACTTCTCCTAAAGTGGATCATTTAAGCTTCTCCAAAAAGTCCTAATTGTGGTTTCTCCTCAATGTTTCTTCTCATACTTGATCATAATTCATTTCTAGCACTGAATTGTATGGTATTTACCTATTAAACCCTGATTTTATCAAATATACTCCCATTTTCATCTTTTTCTCCCTAAAACTCCTTTTAATGTCCCAATCCCCTAGGATTAAGACTTACCCAAGTCTTCCAACCCTTTTGGCACATTTCATTTAATTTCCTAGGAGAAAACCTCTTGAGCTCCATTTACCACGGATCCCAAAAGCTCCTAGAGCTCCCACTTGAGCTCTTAGCCCTAGCCACCTCCCTACGTGACTCAATCCATACTAGGTCACACCGATGAGCCCCCGGTGACTCTTGGCCTACAAATCTAACCTTCTTAACCTTGGACACCTTATCCTTGGTTAAGTCATTCTTTTTTACCTTTTGATGGGATTCCCTTGCCATCCTTGGACTTCTCCTTTTTGTCATGATTATATGCTTCCCCAGCATATTTCTTTTCCTTGGCATTAGAGACCATAGACCGGTATCCCAAATCCGATCTATCATAGTTGGGTTTTAAACTACCCAACACCATGTCTAAGCCATTAGATCCAACCTTGAATCTTTCTAAGGTCTTTTCTAATTTATCAAGTCTTGCCCTCAAGGCATGATTTTCCCTTTCCAAGTTTCTAACCTTAGAATCCATATGTCCACCTTGGACATTCCTAGACCTACCCTCCTTTCTAGGCACATTCCTTACCTTCTTGGGATTAATGTCATGATCCTTAGGTCTAAAAGTCTTTGATTTTTCATGATGCATATTTTTCCTAGGGTTTTGATCTACCTTGTTAACTCTAGTCCTATCATTATATTTAAATCCAAAATTTGGAACAAGTAAGCATTTTTCATTGATTCTAGCATGCATGGATGAATAATTTGCACTATTTTTAACATGCATAGAGGAACTAAAATTTGAATTGCATTTTGATTTAAGGTTAGGGATTACCTCCCTTACCCTTGTAGTTCCTTCTTGACGTGGGATTCTTTTCTTCCTTTCCTCCTTCTCCCATCTTCTCAAGTGTCCCAATTTCATTAACTCTCCTTTTCTTGGACACTTGGTGTGGTAGTGCCCTAGCTCTCCACATGTGAAGCATCGAATTGTTCTTCTTTTCTCTTGGGCTTCTCCAATCCTACAACCCATATTAGATTTAAGAGAATTTGAAATGGGTTTAGATTTTACCTTCTTTTTACCTAGTGGGCACTTGTCCTTGTAGTTCCCCTTTTCATTGCATCAAAAGCATGTGATATGGTCCTTTTTCTTTGCTTTGGTGGAGGTGGAGGCTAGGTTGACTTCTTCTTCAACCTTGGATGAAGTGGATGCTTCCTCTTGTTCCGGTATAGATGAGGGTCTCTCCTCCCCCTCAATTTTTGAATTTGACACCTCCTCTTCTTCTCTTGATAAGGTTGATGATCTCTCACTCTCTTCTTCCTCTTTTGAAGGTGTAGATAATTCAATTATCTACTCTTCTTGAATCATGGAGCTTACTTCATTGGAATCTTCTATTAGTTGGACTCGTGTAGGATTTTCATGGAATTCGACCACCTTTTTCCAAAGCTCATGTGCATTTGAATATTTTCCTACACCACTTAAAATATTGTTAGGCAAAATATTAGTTAATACACTAATTACCTTCTCATTCGCCTTTGATTGATCTTGTTGCTCTTGATTCCAATATCTAGGCCTAAGCTTCTTCCCGTGCTTATCCTTTGGAATCTCGAAGGGCTCTTCAAGCGTAATCCTAAGATCTCACTCCATTCCGAACCATGTCTCTATTCTTGTCTTCCAATATGTGAAATCTTCATGGTCGTTGGCGGTGGAGTGTAAATGTCATCCCCAAATTTGTCTTCCATTGTTCTTCTTCCTCTAGCGTGTGCTCTCTCGGCGGTTAGTCCAATAAGAGCAGTCCTTCGCTCTGATACCACTTGTTGGATCTTGTATGGTTGCTAGAGGGGGGTGAATAGCAAATCTCGGCTTTCTTGTACCTACGTTGCTAGTTGCGCAAGCGGAATATACAAAAAAAAATGAAACTAACAACGAAGAACAATGCTAACAAGAAAATTTACTTGGTATCCAACCCTAAGGGTGACTAATCCAAGAATCCGTCAGTGAATCACTCCCCGGATAACCTCCGGCTAGCCCTTGTCGCTCCTTGTGGGTGGAGAAACCTCGCCACAGCACCTTGACAACACCTGAGCACCAAAGGCTACTAATCTACTCTATCCAAGCAAATTTCGCCAAGAGTCCCAGCCCAAACCGAGTTCTCATTAAATAGAACTCGGGTTGGAAACCCTCGCTGGCAGTCGACTGCTCACAGGGCAGTCGACTGCCCCCAGGGCAGTCGACTGCCCCCACACAGATTCGACCGTTGACAACCCCAACGTTCGAATTCTGCTATACACCATTCGACTGCTCCCAGGGCAGTCGACTGGTCCAGGGTCAAAACTCTTCTGTGAGTTTTTGTGTTCGCTGGCAGTCGACTGTTATATTCCTAGTCGACTGCCAAGCTTGCAAACACACTCCTACTCACTCTTATAACCCTCCTCCACGCGCGCCTAAAGGTACACGCCGTTGGCTAGCCCCTTGAAGTCCTCTTCCATCGGCTATCATCCCTCGGATGCGCACGCAAGTCCACGACTTGCCTCCATGCCACCCTTCGCGTGTGCCCTTTAAAGTCCACTTCCCGGCTTGCCCTTGGAGTCCTCCTCCCTCTGCTCTTATCTATTGACTCAGCTGACTCTTCACCAGCAGCCTTGACTATTGCCTTCGCGCCCTCTTCATCTTCAGCCCTCGTCCCTCGGATGCACACAAGCCTCCAGCTTATCTCCATGTCATCCTTCACGTACGCCTTGAAGGTCGCGCCCCTCGGCTCATCATCCCTGATATACCAAGGTCCCTTGGGTGCACACAAGCCTCCAGCTTGTCTCCATGCTGATAGATCGATGACGTTGCTAGAGGGGGTGAATAGCCCTTTTTCGTTGTTTCTTTGGTATCCACCCAAATGGGTGACTAATCCAAGGATCCACGCGCATACTCCACCTCCACTATGAAAATCTCCTTCAAGTGGAAAAACCTTTACAACGGTGTTGTCTTCCTCTTTACAGAATACAATGATTGGAGAGAGAGGAAGATGAGAAGACTTTTTGCACAAACAGCACTTTGTTATAGTATGAAACCGTACCGTTCACGTGCAAAAAGGTCCTCCTTTTATAAGAGAACAGGACAAACTCGCAGTCTGTCCAGCCCCGCACCAGTCGACTACCCCTGGGGCAGTCAACTGGCCTAGCATTAATTGCTAGCCAACAGCTAATTTTGGGGGGTCACCAGTCGACTGCCCCTTGGCCAGTCGACTGGTAGAAGGCTGAAAACCTTTTGTGAGTTTTGGCAGTCGACTGCCCTCTGGCCAGTCGACTGGCCACTCACTTACAGCCACTCTTAACACTCTCCTTCACGTGTGCCTTCAGGTTCACTCCCTTAGCTCGCCCCTTGAAGTCATCTTCCTCTAGCTCTCGTCCCTCGGATGAGCACACAAGTCTTCCCTTGGCTTGCCACCATGCCACCCTTCACGTGTGCCCTTGAAGTCCACTTCCCAGCTTGCCCTTGGAGTCCACCTCCCTCGGCTCTCGTCCCTCGGATGTGTTATCCATGTGTGATTCTCCAAGTCATGTAAACTCAATCACACATATATCAAATACAACATAACACCCTAACCTTAAACTTATTGGCACACACATCAAAACTATGATCTTCCCGATCATTCTTGGGTCGATTGCCTCAACAATCTCCCCCTTTTTGATGTGTGGCAATATGTTTAAGTTTAGGGATAAAATACCAGTCATCAATAACAATAAAAACAGTAGCAATTGAAAAATATAAGACATATCAAAAACCTAAGAGGTATCCTCCCCCTTAATCCATGTCTTTTCCCATTTTCAATTCTACTCATGATCCAAGTTAAGATTCAAGCCCAACTTAACATTAAGCAATCATTAAAAAAGTAAGAAATATAGGACATATCAAAACCTAAGAGGTAGCCTCCCCCTTAACCCATGTCTTCATCCATTTTTAATTATCCAAGATTTAAGTTAAAACAACTAACTTAAACAACCCATTTTAAGTCAAAATTCTAACTTAAATCATCCATTCTCCCCCTTTGACACCATCAAAATAATTACCTCAAGCAACCCAATCCTATGGCATCAAATCAGAGAAAGTTGGATTTCTGAAAAAGGTTTCAGAATCTGAAACCAGGCGTGCCAGTCGACTGCCCATGGGGAAGTCGACTGATACTCTGTCAGTGTCAATTTTTAGTTTCAGAAACGTCCAGAAAAATCCAAAATATTCCAAAAATTTTAAAAATATGCAGACATGTTTGAAATAATATACTCTATCAAGGAAAAATATTAGTCCATATAAAATTTCAAACATGCTTGTCTTTTGATAAAAACTCAAAATCCTTGAAAACTACTAAGTTTTGTATCAAAATCACAATCTAATTTTGCAATCATATATCTTTTAAAAGTATGGTAAAGCATATAAAGCATAAAATGGTTTTCAAAGGTTTAAAATGTTCAACTATGATCTTTGGGCAAGATGTCCATTGATTAAACTTATGTCTTCCACATAGTTGGTCTATTTTTGATATTTTGATACTTTTAATGATTCAACAATATGCCACAAGCACAAGTGAACCAAATGTATCACCCTAATGCATCAAGCACACTTTTTCAATTCTAATATCCCAATGTTCATCCTATACTTCTACAAAACACATTCCAAGGCCTCTTCTCAAGGATGTAAACTCCGACTCGGGAAGAGGCTTGGTAAAAATGTCGGCTAGGTTTGACTTTGATTCAACATAGTGTAGTTCTATGTCTCCCCTTGCCACATGGTCTCGAATGAAATGATGTTTCACTTCAATGTGTTTTGTCCTAGAATGATGAACCGGATTTTTGGTCAAATTGATTGTACTTACATTACCACACAAGACTTTGACCTTGGTATAATGTAACTCATAATCGTCTAAGGTGTGAATGATCCAAAGGAGTTGGGAAACACACCCACCCATTGCCACATATTCCGCCTCCGTTGTTGATAGGGCAACGCATGGTTGTTTCCTACTACTCCAACTAACTAAGGAAGACCCAAGGAATTGACACCCTCCACTAGTACTCTTTCTATCTAGCTTACATCCCGCGTAGTCCGAGTCAGTGTGTCCAATAAGATCAACATTAGGAGTTCTAGGATACCAAAGCCCGACATTGAGGGTACCTTTAACATACCTTAGGATCCTCTTAACTACAACCAAATGAGACTCTTTGGCACAAGATTGGTACCTTGCACGCATACCTACCACAAAAAGTATATCGGGTCTACTAGTGGTTAGGTATAGTAGACTACCAATCATGCTCCTATATTGCTTAGAGTCTACCATTTTCCCTTCAAGGTCACTATCCATTTTCGCATTTGTTCCTATGGGGGTAGATGCTACCTTAGCATTTTATAAACCAAATTTCTTTAGTATTTCCTTAGCATATTTAGTTTGAAAAACATGTGTTCCTTCATTAGATTGCTTAACTTGAAGTCCTAAAAAGAAGGTTAACTCTCCTACAAGACTCATCTTAAATTCATCTTCCATACATTTGATGAATTCTTGTAGGAAGTCATTATTTGTTGACCCAAAAATGATATCATCTACATATACTTGGGCAACAAATATGTCCTTATCCTTAGATTTTAGGAACAAAGTAGGGTCAATTGTTCCTCTCCTAAACCCCTTAGACACTAGAAATGAGGAAAGTCTTTCATACCAAGCCCGAGAAGCTTGTTTTAATCCATATAAGGTTTTTCTCAATTTGTAAACGTGTCTTGGATAATTAGGGTCCTCAAACCCGGGGGGTTGTTCTACATAGACCTCTTCCTTAATGATCCCATTAAGGAATGCCGACTTCACATCCATTTGGTGAAGTGTGAAACCCATGTGAGCGGCATAGGCTAGTAGAATTTTAATGGACTCTAATCTAGCTACGGGGGCATAAGTCTCATCATAGTCTAATCCCTCAACTTGGTTAAACCCCCTAGCTACCAATCTAGCCTTGTTCCCAGTGATCTTGCCTTGATCATCTAATTTGTTCCTAAAGACCCATCTTGTGGTTACAATGGTGCAATCATTGGGCCTAGGAACCAACTCCCAAACCTCACTTCTCTCAAATTGATTTAGCTCTTCTTGCATGGCTAAGACTCAATCTACATCTCCCAATGCTTCATCAATAGACTTAGGTTCTAATTGAGAGATTAAGGCGATTTGACTAGTTTAATCTCTAAAATAGGACCTAGTCCTTACTCCTTGAGTGACATCACCCACTATTTGGTCAATAGGGTGATCTTGGTGATATCTCAAGGGCCTAGACGTTGTGGGTTCATTGACTACTTCTTTCTCGTCCTCTAGGGTACTTCTTACTCCCCCTTGGTCATTGCCCTCCAAATGTAGGTCTTGGATTCTTTGGGCAAGGTGTTGGACTTCTTCCATATCCTTATCAATTGAGGCTTTTCTAGGGTAGGTATTTGTTGATTCATCAAAGTCAACATTTGAGGACTCCTCAATCACCTTTGTCCTTTTGTTGTAAACTCTATAACCCCTACTAATGGATGAATAACCAACTAGGATTCCTTCATCGACTTTTGACTCAAACTTCCTTAGGTCATCTTTGGTATTTAGAATATAGACCTTACATCCAAAGACCCTAAAGTAGTGAACTTGTAAAACTCTCCCATTCCACAACTCAAAGGGTATCTTGCCTAGGAACCTATGTACCAAAACTCGGTTTTGAATGTAACATGCGGTATTAACCGCTTCGGCCCAAAAGTAGCTAGGAAGGGAATATGCATTAAGTATAGTCCTAGCAGCTTCTTGTAGGGCTCTGTTTCTCCTCTCAACTATCCCATTTTGTTGAGGAGTCCTTGGGCATGAAAATTCATGCTTATATCCATTTTCTACATAAAATTGTGAGAAACTTGAATTTTGGAACTCCCCACCGTGGTCACTCCTAATTCGGTTAATTTTGAGGTGTTTTTCATTTTCTACCCTTTTACTGAATCCTATAAAAATTTCTAAGGTATCGTCCTTATGTTTCATAAAGAAAACCCATGTGAACCTAGAAAAACCATCTACTATAACTAAACAATATTTACTCCCTACTAGTGAGAGAGTACTATGGCAATCATGTTAGTGAGAGCCCTAGAGCCAATCATATGATGATTACTTTTTGGACTCATTGTATCATATTCTTGTATATATATTTCTTATATATAAAGGCATTTCTTATGGTTATTGTGCTTATTTGTATTGGTGCCAAATAACTTAGTATAATAACGTCCTTAAGTAGAAGGTTCTTATCTATATCAATCGATTAGTTGAATCGATAGTGAGATGATATAGAGAACACTACTCTTAATTATTCCTAGTCAAGTATTAACATTCAAGGACAATGTTAATGCATAGAGACTAGTATGTAGGTCAACATGATGACTTGATCTCACAAGTCATGGATATGAGATATCAAGTTGACACATGGGTATACATTAGAGAATGTATACTGAATGGCCCGCCATGAGAAAGTATCATGGATCGTTATATGAGTGTCATATACTTTCTCATGTAACTATTAGTATGACTATAGTCCTAGACCTGAAGTTACCATAGTTCCCTACATAAGGAGTTACGTACTTTGGCTTCGTCAAACGTCACCCGTAACTGGGTGGACTATAAAGGCGATTACTGGGTTTGTAACAAATTATGCGGAGGGATGTGAGTAACGTAGATGGGATCTATCCCTCCTATATGACGGGAGTGATATCTTCGTTCTTGATAGAGTAAGACCACTAAGTGCATGGTCATGCCCAAATAAGGCAATATTAGATATTGAGCTTATTTGATTATAGTGAGTCTACTTGGAGATCAAGACATATAGATTGATTTGAGGATGACACAGTCTATGCCTCATGAAAGATCAATCTAGATATCGAGGATAGAAGGACGTTGTCACATATTGTGATGGTCACAATTATTAGTCACAATGGTGATGTTGGATCTCGACATTCTTGTAACTTGGGTAGTAATGATGTGTTGCTAGATACCTCTCATTGCTTATGTCCTTAAATAGGTTTAAGGGCATTGCCAACATTACAAGAACCTATAGGGTCACACACATAGAGCAATAGATGGAGAATAAGTCCATATGATGGACCGAGAGTAATGAAGTCAAAGTTTGACTTTGGCTAAATATGGAAAGTCCATAAAAGGCAAGTTTGACTTGACTCAAATTAGACAACTTGAGTTGGACTCGAGTTTGATCCAAGTGTTGGATGAATCTAATCATGGGAGAATAATGAAATCAAAGTCTGACTTTGGCTAAATATGGAAAGTCCATAAAAGGCAAGTTTGACTTGACTCAAATTAGACAACTTGAGTAGGACTCGAGTTTGATCCAAGTGTCGGATGAATCTAATCATGGGAGAATAATGAAGTCAAAGTTTGACTTTGGCTAAATATGGAAAGTCCATAAGAGGCAAGTTTGACTTGACTCAAGCCACATCACCTTGACTTGACCAAGTGATGACTTGGCATCATCATCAAGGCTAAGTAACCTCCCCATTTGAATTTTGAATTCAAATAAGGGGTTACCTAAGATGGTGGCCGGCCACTTAATGGCCAATAATGGCCATTAAGTGGCCGGCCACTTAAACACACAAAAAGATTCTTTTGTGGGTGTGTGATTGATTCCTCTCCCAACTTGGTTTTAGTTTTGGTTTTGCTCTCCCTCTCCTCTCATCTTGTCGAGACCCCAATAGAGTGCTAGCACACTTTTGGGCTCTCCTCTCCACTCTCTTGCTTGTGTGGATACTTCTAGAGGGTTGCTACTTTGCATCCTTGAGATCCGACACCAACCGAGGAGCGAGCGGGAATTGCGGGGCACGCATCGAAGGTAGTTTTCACTTCTCTAATAGATCTAGGTTGTAGATCGGTTTTGAAGCATGTAAACGAGCACTCGTAAATTTTGAAATGGTTTTCTTCGCTCAGATCCTTTCTATTGGGGCTTTCGGGGTTTCCGCGACGCGAAAAAACGGTTTTCGCGGCCCGAAAAACCCTACAAATCAAGCAAGTCAATGTGTAAAAGTTCTTATGGTAAAGTAGTAGTGGTTAGAGTTTTACCTTTGTGTGATGATTTTGATTGCTTACCCTCTTAGCATGCATCACACAATTTTATCTTCTCATACTTGATCATAGGTAGCCCCTTCACCAACTCTTCCTTGGCCACTCTTGCAATGCTTCTCATGTTGACATGTCCAAGCCTCCGGTGTCATAATCACTCTTCTTCTTCTTTAGACATGAAACACTTAGCCAAATCATTAGTAGCATAAGCAAGATCAAGATAATACAAGTTAGCCTCTCTATACCCTTCTAGTATGACATTATCGGATTCATTTTGTCTTATTAGGCACTTCCTAGCATGAAATTCAACCCTATAGCCCGCATCACATAATTGACTTACACTAAGTAAATTGAACTTCATGTCTTTACTTAAAAGTACCTTATGTATGGAAATTGTAGGAGATACCTCAATGGTGCCCCTACCAATAATTTTCAGCTTTCCACTATTTCCAAAGGAGATCATCCCTTCTCTTAAGTAGCTAATAGTAGTGAACTTGCTCACATCTCTGGTTATATGTCTTGAGCATCCACTATCTACTATCCACATGGTTGAGGCCTCCTTCACCTTCGCCTATACAACATGGAAAACATACTCTTTTGGTACCCAAATTTTTGATCCACAAGCATCATTTAAAAATCTCTTAGGTACCCACGCCCTCTTGATGATTCCCTTAGTCCCTTGTTCCTAGATGCACCAATTCTACCCATGAGTGAGACAAAAGTCACTTCCTTTGTCTTTGGCATATATCCTAATCCGGCCTTGTTATAAACGGCCCTTTGACTATTAATTATCATATCTAAGTTTGCTAGACCCCACTTGAAATTTCCTAAGTGCCTTTGTGAGGTCCTCTACCTTTTTTCTTAGTTCCCTATTTTCAATTTCAAAACATGAATCATGTGATGTAAGAGAACAAGCATGTAAGTCTTCCTTAAGTTTTGTAGACTCTACTCTAAGCATGGCAATTTCATCTTTTAGGTCCTTAATCTTACTTCTAGCTTTAGCTAAATCCATGTTAGTGCTAGAAATAATTTTAACTAAGGTAGAGGAGGGTAAGTGGTATAACTCACTTACCGAAGCTTCTGACTCAGATGATGATGATGATGAGTCACTTTCATCACTGCTTGAGCTTCTCTCATCATCTGATGACTCTGAGTGGTCCATTGCCATGAGAGCAAAGTGTGAAACTTGCTCTTCTTCCTCCTCCGAGGACGATGGATCATCCCAGGCCGCCTTGAGGTTGGTGGCACCCTTCTCCTTTCCCTTCGACCTCTTCTTGTCACCTTTCTTCTTCTCCTCCTTCTTTTCATCTCTTCTCTTTAGTTGAGGGCACTCGTTCTTCATGTGTCTCTCTTGGTGGCAGTTGTAGCAAATGATGTCCTTGGCCTTACCCTTGCCTTTGGACCCTTTCCTAGCATAAAACTTGTTAGAAAACTTTTGAAAGTCTTATGCATTTTTCTTACCATGAAAGCCTCTTGGTCGCTATCCATAGAGGCACTGGACTCCTCTGAGTCGGATGAGGAGTAGACCACCTTCTTCTCCTTCCTCTTTTTCTTCTCCTTTTCTACAATAAAAGCTATACCTTTCTCTTTGGCCAAAACATTAGCTTGTTCGTGCAATTCAAATTCACAAAACAAATCATCTAATTTAACTATGGGCAAATCCCTTGATACTTTCTAGGCATCAACCATAGATGCCCACAAGGTAGTTCTCGGGAAGGCTTGTAGGATGTATCTGACGAGATCCCGATTTTCAATCTTTTCTCCAATCACGTGGAGTTCGTTGATGATCTCCTTCACCCTTCCATGCAGCTGACTGACAGTTTCGTTGCTCTTCATAGACAGGGATTGGAGTTGGGCCACAAGCAAGTCCTTCTTTACCCTTCTGGACTCGTTGGACCCTTCGTTCAGTTCCACTAGTTTGTCCCACAACTCTTTGGTGCTCCTAAATAGCCCCACCTTGTTAAGTTGCTCCTTTGAGAGCCCGCACTGAAGTGTGGTGGTGGCCTTGGCATTTGACTGCGCCCTCTTCATGACCTCCTTCGACCATGATCTCATAGGTGTCGGCTCTCCTCTTTCGTCGACGAGTGCATCGAATCCATCTACAATACTAATCCAGTTTTCAATGTCATTCATAAGATAGTATTGCATCCTACCTTTCCAGTATGCGAAGACGTTCCCGTCGAAGAAGGATGGTCGTGCAGTGTTGTATCCCTCTTGAAACGCCATTTTAACTTTGCTCCGGTCGACGGTGAGTTCTTCCGAAACCGACTCTGATACCAATTGATAGATCGATGACGTTGCTAGAAGGGGGTGAATAGCCCTTTTTCGTTGTTTCTTTGGTATCCACCCAAATGGGTGACCAATCCAAGGATCCACGCGCGTACTCCACCTCCATAATGAAAAGCCTCTTTCAGGTGGAGAAACCTTTACAACGGTGTTGTCTTCCTCTTTACAGAATACAATGATTGGAGAGAGAGGAAGATGAGAAGTCTTTTTGCAAGAACAGCACTTCGTTATAGTACCAAACCGTACCGTTCACGTGCAAAAAGGTCCTCCTTTTATAAAAGAACAGGACAAACTAGCAGTCTGTCCAGCCCCGCACCAGTCGACTGCCCCTGGGGAAGTCGACTAGCCTAGCATTAATTGCTAGCCAACGGCTAGCTAACGACTAGTTTGGGGTGTCACCAGTCGACTGCCCCTTGGCCAGTCGACTTGTAGAAGGCTAAAAACCTTCTATGAGTTTTGGTAGCCGACTTCCCTCTGGCCAGTCGACTGCCCACTCACTTATAGCAACTCTTAACACTCTCCTTCACGTGTGCCTTCAGGTTCACTCCCTTGGCTCGCCCCTTAAAGTCATCTTCCTCTAGCTCTCATCCCTCGGATGCGCACACAAGCCTTCCCTTGGCTTGCCTCCATGACACCCTTCACGTGTGCCTTTGAAGTCCACTTCCCGGCTTGCCCTTGGAGTCCTCCTCCCTCGGCTCTCGTCCCCCGAATGTGTTCTCCATGTGTGATTCTCCAAGTCCTGTAAACTCAATCACACAAATATCAAATACAACATAACACTCTAACCTTAAACTTATTGGCACACACATCAAAACTATGATCTTCCCGATCATTCTTGGGTCGATTGCCTCAACACATGCAACCCTTCACCATACCGAAGTCGTCCAGCCAAGTCAATATATGTAAACCTACAATCCTGCACACTCAATTACACATATTAGATCACAAGAGAAAACCTCACTTAAACCCTTTGCCCAAACATCAAAACTCATGGTCACTCCGGACCACAGATTTCCTCAACATTTAGTGCCCTAATTACTACAGATGCACTAACTTAAAGCATCTTGAATCAAGGCATAGACCTAAGCATCTCAACCTAGTCTAGGTTATCATTCAAAAGTACCCTAAGGTGCTTGTGAGATGCTGGCTTCTAGTTCTATAGGTGCATTCAGTTCTAGAGTTAGGGCCTAAGCTAAGTCCATTTGCGAAAAATTCCTAGTTTTGAAGGGGGTAGTTTTTGAAAGAACACTAAGTCGGGAAATCATTTTAACTTTCAAAAACTTGATAAAATGATAATCTTGGTAATTTTCAAAAAAAATAAAAAATTGGAAAACTTTTCTAGGAAAACAATATAGATCAGTCCTATTCTACTAAACACAGCCCTAACTGCCTTCTTAGTGAGCTAAACTCAGACTCAAGTAGGGGTTTGGTAAAGATATCAGCTAAGTTGGATTTTGAGTCCACATGTTTGAGTACTATTTCACCCCTGGCTACATGATCCTTTACAAAATGATATTTTACTTCTATATGTTTTGTTCGGGAATGTTGAATTGGGTTTTTAGTTAAGTTGATTGAATTAATATTATCAATATAGACTTGTGTTTGGGTGTAGTCAAGCTGGAAGTCCTTAAGAGTGTGCATCATCCATAAAAGTTGTGCTACACATTCTCTTAGGGAAACATATTCTGTTTCTGTTGTGGGCAGTGCTACGCAGTGTTGCTTTCTACTACACCAGCTGACTAGGCTATGTCCTAATAGTTGACAACTTCCACTTATACTTTTTCTGTCTAATTTGCACCCAGCATAGTCAGAGTCAGAATATCTTGATAATTCAAAAGTGGAAGTCCTAGAATACCAAATCCCTACATTTAGGGTACCCTTAATGTATCTAAGTACTCGTTTTAGGGCTGCTAAGTGGGATTCCTTAGCACAAGTTTGGTACCTAGCACACATTCCTACAGAAAATAGGATATCAGGTTTGCTAGCTGTTAAATAAAGTAGACTACCAATCATACTTCGGTATAGTTTAAGATCAACAGGCATACCTTCAGGGTCACTATCAATTTTGATGTTTGTGGCCATAGGGGTACTTATGCTTTTGGAGTTATCAATTTTAAATTTCTTTATTAACTCATTAGCATACTTAGACTGGTGAACATAATTACCATCTCTAGTCTGTTTAATTTGCAGTCCTAAGAAAAAGTTGAGCTCACCTACCAAGCTCATTTCGAATTCACTTTCCATTATTTTTACAAATTCTTTTAGAAAGTTAGAGTTGGTGGAACCAAAAATTATATCATCGACATAAATTTGGGTAATAAAAATATCATTTTCTAAGGTTTTAACAAAGAGGGTGGAGTCAATTTGACCTTGGTTAAATTCCTTAGAAATTAGATAAGTTGATAAGCATTCATACCATGCCCTAGGTGCTTGTTTCAACCCATAAAGTGCTTTTCTAAGTTTAAAGACATACTCAAGTTTTTCTAGGTCCTCAAATCCTGGGGGTTGTCCTACATAGACTTCTTCTTTGATAAACACATTTAAGAAGGCAGACTTTCTTGGATCGAGAGAACCGATAGAGGGGGGGTGAATATCGTTAAACGCTTTTCGGATGAAAACTAGAGTAAGTACATAGCGGAATAAAATCAATCGCGAACACAGTTAGTTTTACTTGGTTCGGAGCCTAGGTCGACTTCTACTCTAAGGCCCACGGTCATTGACCATTTTCTACGGGCAATTCTATATTTTCGCAAATCAGTTTACAAGATTGAATTTACAAGTATAGTAAAGTAAACCTTTGAAAGAAACTCTTCTTTTACCGACGTCCGATGTAGGTTGTCTTTTCGGAGCAGCAGGATGTCATCGGCGCTTGAGTCTCGAGTCGGGAGGTTTCTGGAGTAGAGCACGGGAGCAGAAGAGCGTAGGAGCGTTGAAAGAATTGTTGTTCGAAGCCTTGGGGTCGAGGGTCTATTTATAACCCCTGGGGGCGCCCGGAACGTCGGGGGCGCCCCCCCCCCCCCCCCACGTGTCGGACGATCCGAGTTTCACTCGGTCAGCTCTGATCCCTTCAAACTCGGGATCAGATCTTGACTGGGGCACCCAGGACGCTGGGGGCGCCCGGGACGCTGGGGGCGCCCGGGTGGACCGAGTCAGGCTCTTATCCTGTTGGCTTCGCTGCTGCCTGCTTTGACAGCTTGACCTGGGGGCGCCCGGGACACTGGGGGCGCCCGGGAGCATGGGGGCGCCCAAGAGCACGGGGGCGCCCCGCCCATAAGCTGCCAAAGCTCACTTTGCTTTACCTTGGTTTTGTGTTCACCTTGGGGGCGCCCGGGACACTCTGGGCGCCCTGGTCAACTGCTGCCTCACTCCTTTGAGGCTCTCTGAGCTGCAGACACTCGTTCCTTCGGTCCTACATCCAGGGTTAGTCCAAAACAACATAAAGCAATAAGATGTTAGTTTACATAGCCTTAGCTGTCTTGGTTCTGACTTTGGGCCTCCAAAATGGAGCCCTAGGTCGAACCGACGCCTACTGTTCCCTCAACGGGGAATGCGTCCTCACCTACTCCTCTCGGGAGAATGTACCTGATGCCAACCGGCTCCTTCGGTTGGACTTTTTCCCAGCAGTCCTTCGCCAGGAGCCTAGCTGTCCTTCGCCAGGTCTTCAGTCCCAAGCTATCCTTCGCCTGGTGCCTAGCAGTCCTTCACTAGGGCTTCAGTACCCTGGCATTCCTTCGCCAGTGCCTAGCAGTCCTTCGCTAGGACTTTTTATCCTGGCATTCCTTCGCCAGTGCCTAGCAGTCCTTCGCTAGGACTTTTTACCCTGGCATTCCTTCACCAGTGCCTAGCAGTCCTTCGCTAGGACTTTTTACCCTGCACACTTGAGTAGCATGTTAGATAACAAATAAGACTTAACTTTTGAACCCCTTTTGCCATTATCAAAACTCAGGTTCGACTTGGGTGCTTTCTGCACCAACAGACTTAACATCCATTTGGTATAGCTTGAACCCTCTATGGGCTGCAAAGGCTAACAACATTCTAATTGACTCAAGTCTGGCTACTGGGGCATAGGTTTCATCATAGTCTAACCCTTCGATCTGACGAAACCCTTTAGCTACTAAGCGGGCTTTATTTCTAACTATTTCCCCTTGATCATTTAATTTGTTTCTGAACACCCAAATAGTATCTATAACAGATTTACCCTCAGGTTTAGGTACTAGTTCCCAGACTTGGTTTCTTTCAAATTGGGTTAACTCCTCTTGCATAGCTATGATCCAATCAGGATCAAGTAGAGCTTCCTCTATAGTCTTAGGTTCAATTTTTGAAATTAACGCGATTTGACTAAGATTTCTATAGGAAGACCTAGTTCTGACTCCTAAGGTTGGATCACCCATGATTTGATCAGAAGGGTGACTGAGTCTTGGTTTCTTGGTTCTTCTAGTACTAGATTCAGCCTCAGGTCCGGCTGGACGGTTTGGTTCAGTGTTTGGTTCAACTACTTGGGTCGGTTCAGTTATAGGTTCTGTTGAGACCTCAGTAGTTGATTCAAGAGTTAGTTCATTTAGAGGTTCAATCAATGGTTCAATTGATGGTTCAATTGTTGGTTCATTGTCTTTCTGATCAATATTTGATTGGTTCAATTTTTTATTATCTGTTTTTAATTCAATCTCCTCATCAAAAATTAAGTTAGTAGTTTTTTCAATTTTATGAGATTGTTTATTGTAAACCTTATAGGCTCTACTAGTTGTTGAATATCCTAAGAAGATCCCTGGGGTTGACTTGGATTGAAACTTACCTAGGTAGTCCTTAGTATTCAAGATATGAACTTTGCACCCAAAGACTCTTAGGTAGTGTAGGTTAGACAATCTATGATAATATAGTTCATAAGAAGTTTTATTATGTCTTTTGTTAATTAGAACCCTGTTTTGGATGTAGCATGTCGTACTTACCGCTTCTGCCCAAAATTGATTAGCTAAGTTAAATTCATTTAACATGGTTCTAGCGGCTTCCTAAAGGGTTCTATTTTTCCTTTCCACTATCCCATTTTGTTGGGGGGTTCTAGGACAGGAAAACTCATGTATGTACCCATATATTTTCCAAAATTCTTCAAACCTTTGATTTTCAAATTCTCCCCCGTGATCACTTCTAAGTCTTTTGATTTTAGTATCATTTTGGTTTTCAATCATTTTACATAGGTCAATAAATAAGTTTAAAGTTTCATCTTTGGTTTTTAGGAACCTAACCCAGGTAAACCTAGAGTAATCATCGATGATTACTAAGCATTACTGATTCCCACTTAGTGACTTGGCTCCATGTGAATCAAATAGGTCAAGGTGCAGTAGTTCAAGTGTGGTTTGGGTTAAGTCTGATTGAATTGATTTGTGGTTTGACTTAGTTTGCTTGCCTTGGTTACATGAGTTATAGATTGTGTTTTCAAAATTCTTAATTTTTGGTATACTTTTAATTAAACCAAGTTGGGTAATTTTAGAAATTAGTTTAACATGAGTGTGACCTAATCTCCTAATCTCCAATGCCAGAGGTTGGATTCTTCTAATTGAGTCAAGAGGCACTTCGGTACTAAAGGCAAATTAATGGTATAAACATTATTTTTCCTAATACCCTTAAGCATAACTTCTGAGACTTGAAGGTTTCTAATCAGGCAGTTAAAGTTGGTGAATGTAACTACATAGCCAGTATCACATAGTTGACTTATACTAAGCAAATTGAATTTAAAATTTTCAACCAAGAGTACTTTCTTAATTACAAAATCAGACTTGAGTTCAATGTTACCTGACCCAATGACTTTGAGTGTAGCATTGTTGCCTAATGCTACTGAGCCTAAGTTCTTGAACTTGATTTTGGTGAATTTCAATTTGTCTCCAGTCATGTGTCTGGAGCATCCACTATCCAACATTCATTGGTCCAAATCATTATGTTCCTACACATAAAGTATTTATTGATTTGGATCCAATTAGAGTTAGGGATAGCTTAAAATTGATTTTCACAACCTAGTCTGTCTCACCCAGTCTAGTGTTATCAATCACGTTAACCTTATGGGTTTTGTGAGACAGGTTTTCAAAAATAAAGATTTTAATTTTGAAAGGCATGGTTAATTTTGAAGACATTGAATTAATTTTGAAAATTTTATAAAGTTTAAGTTTATTTTGAAAAAGTGTGTTGAATCTAAGATTAATTGAAATTTGTGTTAGATTCAAATTTAACAAGTAGTAAAGTGAATTTGATTTTCAGTAATTGGCTTCCAGGTCTTGGCCAGGCACTAGGCCTTCTTTGGTTGTAGCCTTATTGGAGCAACAACTCTTTCCTTGACAAAGCCTTTTATTGAAAATTCATCTTCAAGTTACTTCTTGAAAGATTTTGGTCTAACTAGTTTGAGTCTTGGATCGGTAGCTTCGGCTAGTTCCACCAGACTAAACAGACCAAGTAGGATATACTTGACATTATTAGAAGGGCTTCCCTAACATACTATCATCTCACCTCCTACCAATACTATGTTGTTCAAATCTCAACTTAATCGTTTGTCCTTAATCTAACCAATCCTAAGTCTAAGCATGATAATTAAAATTGCAAAAGGAAATAAACAAGCAAGCAATCAACAAGAAAAGTTACCTAATTATAAATATGGTCTTTATATTGGCTCCCCCTGGACTATAGCCTTTATAAGGGTTAGGCAAGATGTGAATCTTGTCCTTCGGGATTCAATACTGATTTTGTCCAGCTTGTTTACTTAAACACAGCTTGGGGGCCCATGCTTGGACTTGGGTTCTAGATTGGTTCAACACAGAATAATATGCGCGTTGTCTCGACTTAGTTCGATAGCCAAGTCCGGATCAGTTAAGAACGGACTTCTGCTTTCCAAGGATCATGTCAAGACCCTTGGAACCCGAAGTGAACCGTTCTAAGGCTACTCTGAGCTCCTTAACTTGAGTTTTCAAAGAGGAATTCTCTTCCTCAAGCTTTTTAACTTGAGTTCAGTTTTCTTCTTGAATTTGCTCGGTCAAGGACCTCGACTCAGCCTCCACTTTTAGGCGTTTTACTTCTTGTCGAATGGATTCGGCACGGATCTTGGATTTCGCTAAGTTACGAGACAAATAAGAAATTAACTTTGACAATTCATATTCAGAGTAACCTCTTACCGTGATTTGCCCGTTCTCCGAGATTGTAAGTCTTTCATCATCTGGTTCCGACTCTGATCCGGAGTTGACTTCTTCTAAGGCGGTTAGGGCGAGGAGATTCGCGTGTGTGACTTCTTCTTCTTCTTCGGAAGAGGATTCGTCCTAGGTGGCTTGGAGAACCTTCTTTCTTCGCGCCTTTTTGGTTTCCTTCAGGTTGGGGCATTGTGACTTGAAATGTCCCTTTTTGTTGCACTCGTAGCAGGTAACGTTGGTCTTGCTCTTCGAGCTTGTTGAAGGTTCTGATGGATCTTCCTTTCTTCGGCTTGCTTTCTTTTTGTTCGTTTGGTGCTTTAGTTCTTTGCAGTAGTCCCGAGCTAGCCGAACCAACTTGGGTCAATCCCCTTCACTATCTTCTGAATCTGAATCTGAGTCAAACTCGGGTGTTGGTAGAGTCTTCTTCTTGGGAGCTTTGCCTTGAGATTTGCCTGCAACAAAAACTATACTTTTCTCGATCAAGATAGTGTTAGTCTGTTCGTGCAGTTCTAATTCAGAAAAAAGTTCGTCTAATTTGATTTCAGATAGGTTCCTTGAAACTTTGTATGCATCTACCATAGACACCCACAGTGAGTTTCTCGGAAAAGAATTAAGTGTATACCTTATCAGGTCACGGTTTTCAACCTTGTGACCTATCGTGTGCAGCCCGTTCATCAGTTATTGAATTATGGCGTGGAGTTGGGCCGCAGACTCACCATCATACATCTTGATTGTATAGAGTCTGTTTAGCAACAGATCCCTTTTACTGATCCTTGTGTCGGAAGTGCCCTTTTACTGATCCTTGTGTCGGAAGTGCCTTCATGCAGCTCGATCAGCTTGTTCCAAAGCTCCTTCGCATTGTTGAAGGGTCCCACCCGCTTCAGTTCCTCCTTGGTTAAGTCGCATTGCAAAGTTTGGGTTGCCTTTGCATCGGCCTCGATTTTCAATTTTAGTGACACATCCCATTCGGTGTAATGTTGCACCACACCTTGTGCGTTCTAGGGAATTTCCAGCCCAGACTGAATGATTATCCACATGCCCACTTGAGTTTTCAGGTGGACTTCCATCCTGCTTTTCCAATAGGAGAAGTCTTCTCCACTAAAAAGAGGAGGTCTGACAGTGTTGTATCCCTCTTGCATGTCCATTAGAATTTACTAAAAAAAGAAATAACAAAAAAACTTGTTCCAAGACTGAATCTTGGATTAGTAGTGCGTGACGAAATTAATAATAACGAAAAAAAGATCAAGTGGTGTTGCACCAACCTCGATTGACGAGAAAATTCGAGAGAAAAGAATTTAAAAATTCGTAAATCCGAAAAAAACTTCTCAAACTGGTGGTTGCACCAAGTTTGAGATACCTGCTCTGATACCACTTGTTGGATCGGAGTAAATCGATAAAGGGGGGGAATATCGATCTAAAAATTTTGGATAAAATAGAGAAATACGCAGCAAAAATTGTAAAGCAAAGTCGCTAACACGATTTGTTTTACTTGCTTTGGAGTCGTGGTCGGCTCCTACTCCAAGGCCCACAGTCCTTAACCGTTTACGTTGGGCAATTCTATATTCGTAGAAATGATTACAGTTTCGAATACAGATATAGAATCAAAAAAAAAATTACAACACTTAAGAAAATTAACGGTTTTACCGACGACCGAAGTGGATGAAATTTCGGAGCAGCGGGTCGTCGTCGGTGCTTGAATTGCGAATGTAGAGCGTGCCGAAGCGTAGTGCTTGAGCGAACGTGTTGAAAGCGAAGTTTGCAAGTTGTCCTCAAGCCTTGAGGGTGAACCCCCTTTTATAGTCGTCTCCTGGGCGCCTGTGTTGAAGGGGGCGCCTACACGTGGCCTCTCCTGCGCGAACTCTAATCCACATGCTCGATCAGCGCTTATCCCCTTCATTGAGGCGCCTAAGCTGTCAGGGGCGCCTGTGTTAACACAGGCGCCTAGCTTGACTTGGTCCATAGGCTTTCGTGCCAGTTTGCTTCGATGGTCTCGGTTTGGCCTTGCACTGGGGTGCCTATATCCTTACAGGCACCTAGCCCAGTGAGGCGCCTCCTTCCAATGAGGCGCCTAAGCTGCAAAAACACCGTCCATTCGTTTCCTGCAACCAGGGTTAGTTCCAAAACATAAGAAGCAAATATACAATATATGTTAGACATTATTTAAGCCTAAGCTGTCTTGGTTCTGACTTTGGGTATCCCAAATGGAACCCTAAGTCGAACCGACGCCTAATGTTCCCTCTTACGGGGAACGCGTCCTCACCTACTCCTCTCGGGAGAATTTACCTTTTTTGCCAACGGGCTCCTCCGGTTGGAATTTTGCCCGGCTTCACTCACCAGGTCTTCGTGCCCAATCCGCGATCAGGTCTTCGTGCCCAGCCTCACTCACCAGGTCTTCGGTGCCCAGCTTCACTCACAGGTCTTCGATGTCCAGTCTACCTAGGACTTTCCTGCACACTTAGTAACTTTGTTAGATCACAACCAAATCTTAACTTCTGACCCTTTGCCATTATCAAAACATAGGTTTGACTTTGGTGCTTCCGGCACCAACACTAAGAACCAAGGCATTAATCCCAAGAAAGGGAGACATATGCCTAGACAAATGGGTAGGTCTAGGACTGTCCAAGGTGGACATGTTGATTCCAGGGTTGAGAACCTAAAGAGGGAAAATCAAGCCTTGAGGGCAAAGCTTGATAAATTAGAGAAAACCCTAGATATATTCACTATTGGATCTAAGGGTTTAGGTATGAGGTTGGGTAGTCAAAACCCCAACAATGATAGAGCGGGTCTAGGATACCGATCTAAGTTCTCTGATGCCAATGAAAAAAAATATGCTAGGGTAGCATATAACTATGGCAAGAAGGAGAAGTCTAAGAATGGCAAGGGAAAGCCATTTAAAGGAAAGAAGAAGAACTTAACCAAGGACAAGGTGTCCAAAGTTAATAAAGTTAAGGTTGTAGGCCAAGAGTCACCGGAGGTACACCGGTGTGACCTAGTGTTTGTTGAGTCACCTAGGGAGGTGGTTATGGCTAAGAGCTCAAGGGGGAGCTCTAGGAGTCAAGTTGGGGCCCATGGTCTATGGATCTTGGAAGGATTTCTCTCGGAAGTCTAGATGGGTCATGGAGTGTGCCAAAGGATATGGAGACGGATTTGGAGTCTCAATCTTAGGGATTTGGCACATTGGGTTTGAGTTTCATGTATGAAAATATGTCATTGGGATCATATAGCATGGAAATTGGTTTTTGACGTGTAGATATCATATAAACCAATGCTAGGGATGGATTGTGGTTTGGTATGGGTAGAGACATCAAGAGGAGGTCAAAACTAGGACTTTAGGTCAAGGTTCAATTGAACCATTTAAATAGTTTTGGGTTTTGTGTCAATTTTGGGATTGGTGATACATACATTTTTGAATGTATTTTTCCCAAGTAGACACGTGCACCACAAATCTCTCCACAAAATTTGGAAATTTTTGGAGATTTATGAAATTTCTGGTGCATTTCTGAAATTGGGTCAGAAATGCTAAAAATAGAGTTTTCAGGGTACCAGTTGACTGGTAGATAAGGGCAGTCGACTGGTAACAGCTACTGTATGGTTTTTTGATGGGGATCAGTCGACTGGTAACTGTCGTAGTTGACTGATATAGGCTAAAATTATTTTTTAGCAATCGAAAAGTATCGTAATAATGTAAAACAAGTGTATAATCTTATGGGGGGTTAATACACTTTGTTTATGATCACTAAAGGTTAAAGGATCTAATAAGAGGGAAATTGTTTGAGTCCTTTTGATGTGTGGCAAAAGGGGAGAAGTGTTAGGTTTAAGTGGGAAACCAAACACGCCTTTGCAAGAAATCCTTAATTATAAAAGAAAATTTTAAAATTAAAATTTTTATAAAAAAAGTAAGTAAGGTGAAGAAATCTTAAACTCATTGGGGAGGTTTAGGTGTGGGGATGCCTTGTGATAGGATCCATGCATGTTTGCATTGCATATGCATTGGCGGTATAAGTCCAAGGTGAAGCCTTGGCAACGGTAGTCCAAATGGTTATTAGCATTTTATTTGCTATTTGTTTTCTCTAACTTAAACGTATTGACAAACATCAAAAAAGGGGAGATTGTTGGGGTAATCTATAGTCCAGATTGACCATGTGTTTTGATGTATGGGAAAAGAGTTTAAGTTAGGTTCACCCTTGTGTTTGATATGTGTATTTGAGTGTGCAGGTTTGTAGGATACACATGGACTTAGCTGGGCAGCTTCGTGTCCAGTGAATGATGGCATGAGGAGACAAGCCGTGAGCTTGTATGCATCTGAGGGATCGTGGACAAAGCAGGAACGATGACCCGAGCGAAGCGCACTTCGAGACATAGGATGGCATCGGGTGGCGAGCCGTGGGCTTGCATGCATCCGAGGGACGAGAGCCGAAGTCGAAGAAGACAACAGGTCAAGGCTGCTGGAAGCAGGAACGATGAGCCGAGGGAAGCGCACTTCGAGGCATACGCGAAGGATGGAATGGGGAGACGAGCCGTGGGCTTGCATGCATCCAAGGGACGAGAGCCAAAGTCGAAGAAGGCTTGAAGACAACAGGTCGAGGCTATCGGATGAAGAGTCAGCTGAGTCGTGAGGGCCCGAGTGCTGAGAGAATTATACTCGGGAAGGGAAACCCTAAGTTTAGGGGTAGAGCAGCCGACTGGTGCTTGGATCAGTTGACTAATGAAGTGCACAGAAAGATCAGTCGACTGATCTTAGGTATAGTCAACTGGTATTCGAACGTTGGGTTGTAATGTTTGAATACTAGGTGGACCAGTCGACTGGTGCATGGACCAGTCGACTGGTAACGGCTCTTTTCAGCTATGAGCTCTATTTAAGAGAGCTCGGTTTGGCTGAGAAAGGATTGACGAAATAAGCTTGGTTAGAGCTTATTAGTAGTCTTCTAGTGCTCAAGTATTGTCGGGAGTTTGTGGCGAGGTTTCTCCACCCACAAGGAGCAACAAGATCTAGCCGAAGGTCTTCTGGGGAGTCATCCACTGATGCATCGGGATCGTCCACCTTACAGGCAGCCGTGAAGTAGGAGCCTTATCCCCGAACAACGTAAACGGTTTGTGTTAGCGTTTGTTTATTTGTGTTATTAGTATTTACGCTTGTGCACACTAACATTGTAGGAAGAATTCGCGACCAAAGTGGGTGAATGGCTATTCACCCCCCTCTAGCCATATGTCAAGGTCCTAACAAATATGAATCTCCGTACGTAGATAATATAACCTCCATGGCCTCCACACATATCTCATCCAACAATATAGTAAATAAAGGAAAATAAATATCCATAACAATTAATACAAATTGTACCATCGCGACCACTGCAAAACCAAATTCCAAAATGCCCTCCGGGCATACCAACAATGTGCAGATACATAATTCCATAACATGCATAACAAGTTCACAAAGCATATATAAAATGAAAGTACATCCCAACTGTAACCAAAAGAAAATACATAACAAAACAAAACTACTAGAAAATAAAAGGGACTAGCTGTTGGGCTCTCCTTGCGGTGTCATCCTAAAAAAGGAAAAACAAGAAAATGATTGTGAGCCTAAGGAGACTCCACGAGTATATAAATAGATAGATATGCATGACTATAAAAAGATTATACAAAATAATATAGAAGTCAGTAGATACAGTCTCATAAGAAAATTACAAAACATGACCGATAAACTACATGCAAGTACATACCAATGTCAAATCCACCTACGGGGTATGTGTTGGATCGAGAAAACCGATAGAGGGGGGTGAATATCGAAAATCATTTTTCGGAAAACTTAGAGCAAATATGCAGCGGAAATTAAAAATCACAACACAGAGACACAGTCGATTTTACTTGGTTCAGAGCCTGTGTCGACTCCTACTCCAAGGCCCACGGTCGTTGACCGTTTACTTTGGGCAATTCTATATAGTGCGCAAAATAGTTTACAAAAATTGATTACAAAATTAAGTACAGTAAACTTAAATAGCACTTTTACCGACGTCCGGGGTAGATCGACTTTTTCGGAGCAGCGGGACGTCGTCGGCTCGAGTTGGAAGGATTCTGAGGCGAAGCGCGAGTGCAAAAGAGCGTAGAAGAGTTGATCAGGAGTTGTGTCCTGAAGCCTTGGTCGAGGGTCCTTAATATAGGGCCTGGGGGCGCCCGGGACGTCGGGGGCGCCCCCCACGTGGCGTTTGATCTGGTTGGATCTCGGTCACCGTCTGATCCCTTCCTTCTCGGGATAGATGTTGACCGAGGCGCCCGGAGCACTCGGGGCGCCCGGAGCGCTCGGGCCGCCCGGGTTGACCGGGTCAAACACTTATCCTTTAGGCTTCGCTGGGGCTGCTTCGATGCTTTGTTATTGGGGGCGCCCGGGACGCTGGGGGCGCCCGAGAGCACGGGGGCGCCCGCAGGATGCACTGTCGAAGCTTGCTTCTGATTTGTGTGTTTTGTGTTCACCTTGGGGGCGCCCGGGACACTCCGGGCGCCCTGGTCAGATGTTGCCTCACTCCTTTGAGGCTCTCTGAGCTGCAGCCACTCGTTCCTTCGGTCCTGCATCCAGGGTTAGTCCAAAACACAACAAAACATTAAGTGGTTAGTTTATACAGCCTTAGCTGTCTTGGTTCTGACTTTGGGTCTCCAAAATGGAACCCTAGGTCGAACTGATGCCTACTGTTCCCTCGACGGGGAACGTGCCCTCACCTACTCCTCTCGGGAGAATGTACCTGATGCCAACCGCTCCTTTGGTTGGACTTTTGCCTAGCGGTCCTTCGCCAGGTCTTGGATACCAAGCAGCCCTTCGCCAGGTGCCTAGCAGCCCTTCGCTAAGACTTTGTTTCCTGGCAGCCCTTCGCCAGGTGCCTAGCAGCCCTTCGCTAGGACTTTGTTTCCTGGCAGCCCTTTGCCAGGTGCCTAGCAGCCCTTCGCTAGGACTTTTCCTGCACACTTGAGTAACATTGTTAGATCACCAAATAAACTTAACTTTGAATCCTTTGCCAATATCAAAACAAGGTTCGATATGGTGCTTCCTGCACCAACAATCTCCCCCTTTTTGATTTATGGCAACACAATTCAAAGTTAAGTAAAAACATATAACAGTTATGCACGACAGTTAAAACCAATCAGTCTGAGCAGTGTAAAGTTAAACAACCAATGTAGTTTTGACCTAAAAACCATTGTAGTTTTGAAAAATTTTATTTACCCTGCTACCTTGAAGTATTTTGTTAACATACTTAACTTTGACCTTTCCTCCCCCTTTGACATATATCAAAAACATACATGGGCGAACAAGGTAAAATTTTGAAAAAGTTTTGCAAACCTAACTTTTGTTAAATAACTTTTACTTACAAGGCTTTGCAAAATGAATTTTACTTAGGCAAAAAAACATGCACAAAAAAATTTGAAATACTTAGAAATTTTTGAAGCACTTTTTGAAATACTTAGATTAAAACAATTTCTCTCTTTCCTGTCTCTCCCCCTTAATGTGAAATTCTTCTTCTAAGTTTTAAACCATTTCTAAGATAACCTTTCTAAAAAAAACGTTTAAGGAAGAATTTAATTTCTACTCTTCCCCGTGGCATATATCAATAACAAAATATATTTTAAATGAAGTTTTTTTTAAAAAAAATTATGTATCAGAGCCTATGAGTTTTGAAAACATAAAAATACTTAGCATAATTCTTGAAAGTATAGCAAAAAAACTTTAAACTGCACCAACAAAACTCCACAAAAAATATTTTATATTTGTAGGCAAATCTTTTAGAAACTTCAAGCACTTAGAACACTATTGCCTTTACAAGTATTAGTACTTTTCAAAACATTATACTTTGAAAAATAGATGTACTTTTGAAGATTATGCATTAAAAAAATTAATTTTATTTTGAATACTTGACTTGATTTCTTTTCTAGTCTGACACAATCCTAGGAAACCTTGTTAACTACAAGGACATTTTCCTAAGTGTCCTGGAAATTTTTCAACCCAAGTAAATATTATTTCAAAAGGTATTTCAAAAATAATTTTATAAGCCACAAAAACATTTTAAAATAATATTATTTTGTAAGACAAATGTATTCGACACAATTTTGAAAATAGAGTGTATGAAAACATATTATTTAGAAAAGTTTAATAACTCTTTTAATTTGGCCTCCCCCTAAACTTGAAACAGTCCTTGGAAGCTTGTTGACTACAAGTATTCTTCCTCTGTGTTCTTAGGGTTCAGTTCAGATCAAAGGAATTTATCTAACAATTTCAAAACAAATAATTACCAAAAATATTTCAGAAATTCTTCTTTTAACTCAAACTCCCCCTAAATTTGACACATCCTAGGAGTCCTTGTAGATCATGAAGTGGACCTTCCTCTGTGTCTTTAGGGTTTATTAAAATTAAAAGAATAATTTTGAATAACCTTCTGAGTATGATAATTTTCCAAACAGAAAGTAGTATACGAAGTTTTTTGAATCAATTTTTGAAAACCTTATCGAGATGATAATAAGATTTAGAACATAAGGTTTTTGAAAAAACATTTAAAATTTTTGAAAAGTATTAAAAGAAACTCCCCCTATATCCGACACAGTCTGACTTTTATCTAAGTTTCTTAAGGGGTTTCAGTGTTGAGCAGGTTTGACTATGTTGACTAGGATTGACTATTTTGACTAAGTTTGACCAATCAATGACTAAAACAAAACAAGCCCTAGATTATATTTAAAACGAGCCTATTGAGATATTAAACATGAAATTTCAAAAAACGTTAGAATTGAAAGAGTAGGGTACCGTAAACTGAAAAAAAATAGAGATAATTTTGAATAACTTTTGAAAACATTTTTTTTATTTAAAAGGATAGTGAATTATGCTTTTAGGTCCTAGATGTCTCACCCAGTTCCACGTGGTAAAGCATGTTAACCTTATGGGTTGTGTGAGACAAATATTTTAATTTTGAAAGTAAATAATTGACAATAATTAAATTAAATTTTGAGAATAATTAATTCAGTTGAATTTGAGAATAATTAATTGAATTATTTTGAATTTGATTAAATTGATTTAATTAAAATTTAATAGAATTTAATTGATTTAATTAAGATTTAATTGAATTTAATTGATTTAATTAAGATTTAATTGAATTTAATTGATTTAATTAAGATTTAATTGAATTTAATTGATTTAATTAAGATTTAAATGAATTTAATTGATTTAATTAAGATTTAATTGAATTTAATTGATTTAATTAAGATTTAATTGAATTTAATTGATTTAATTAAGATTTAATTGAATTTAATTGATTTAATTAAGATTTAAATGAATTTAATTGATTTAATTTTGATTTAATTAAGATTTGATTAGTTGGTTGGGTTGGACTCAACTTTTAGGTCCTAAGCATCTCACCCATTTCTAAGTGACAAAACAGGATATACTTAACTGTTTTGTGAGATGCATATTTTAATAGAAAGATTAATTTTGAAAAGTTAAATTAATTTTTAAACTCAATTTTAGTTTATTTTGAAAAGATATATTTGGATCTAAAATCAACTGAAAATTTATGTTAGATTCGAATTTAACAAAGAGTAAATTGAATTTGAATTTCAAAAATTGGCTTTCAGGTCTTGGCGAGGCACAAGGCCTTCTTTGGCCGTAGCCTTATTGGATCATCAACCCTTTCCTAGACAAAGCCTTTTAGTGAAATTTCATCTTCAAAATTACTTTTTGGTAAATTCTGGTCTAACTAGTTTGGGCCTTCGATCGGTAGCTTCGTCTAGTTCCGCCAGGATGGCTTCCCTAACGTACTATCATCTCACCTCCACCCAATACTATGTTGTTCAAATTTCAATTAATTGATTTAGTCCTTACACTAACCAATCCTAATTCTAAGCAGAAAAATAAAAAGAAACACATAATTAAAACAAACAATTGTCTAAGTAAGGTCACAATTGGAGTAATACTCCGGATTTTCAAAATCAGCAAGATTATGAATTAAATTTTCTAACTTATTGACCTTATGTTTTAGGGTTTTATTTTCTTGTTTCAATTTTCTGAAGTTTGCTTTAATTAAGTTACATGAATCAATCACATTATTCAAGGAAAATAACGGATTTTCAAATATTATAAATTTACCTTTGTCGATCGTTTGTCCGGCATTCTTGGTAGCTCTTTTATCTGTGCATTCACGTTGGTAATGCCCGAACTCCTGGCACTTGAAGCATTGGATGCGACTTTTGTCCCTTCGTGCTTTTGGAACTGGTTCCTTTGTCGCCATCGGTGGTGTTGTTTGAATCTTACGAGTAGAACACTCACTTTGGTAGTGCCCTCTCTCCCTGCATGTGTAACAAATTACATGATTTTTAAAATCTGATTTTACACTTTTACATTTTGGTTCCTTATTGGGAATCTCTCCCTTGATTCTTGCCGCCTTGAATCTAGGCTCATCTTCTGATTCTGTGTCTGAGTCGGACTCGGGTACTAGTTGAAGCTCCTTCTTTGGTGGTTCTTTAAGATTTTTCCCTGCAAAAGAATTTACACCTTCCTCGACCATTATAGTATCTGTTTGATTATTTAATTCAAAATTTGAAAAGAATTCAAAATTAGTTACCGTCTCAGTCAATTCGTCGTCTGATTCTGGTTCGACTTTGGACTCTGGTTCAGACTTTGACTCGGCTGTTTGTGCTTGGACCGAAAGGACAAGATAACTTACCTGATCTTCTTCTTCATTTGAGATCTCTTGATGAAGATTAATCAATTTTTCCCAGATTTCTCTAGCCCAAAAAAATTTTGCACAACTTTCGAGGCAGAATAATAATAAAATAATAAAAATAATTTATGACAAATTTTTGAAAATGTTGATTTTGTCAATTCTGATTAATAATGACAAAGTAAGAATTTAATGTTTGAAACAAAATTTTGCTCGAATTAAAGTAGCACGAATTTCGAGAAAAATATTAAAATAATAATAAAAAAAGTTTATGACAAATTTTCAAAAATTGATTATTTTAACAATTCTAACTTATGGTGAAAAAATGACAATTCAAAATTGAAAAATTGATTATTTTAAATCCACCTACAGATATTTTTTATTTTAAAATAAAAGGGCGGAAAAGATCGAGTAGTGTTAATTAAAAAAGAAAATACATAAAATGAAAAAAAAACTTTCGTAAATCCGAAAAACTCTCAAATTGGTGGTTGCACCAAATTTGAGCTACCCCGCTCTGATACCACTTGTTGGATCGAGAAAACCGATAGAGGGGGGTGAATATCGAAAATCGTTTTTCGAAAAACTTAGAGTAAGTACGCAGCGGAAATTAAAAATCACAACACAGAGACACAGTCGATTTTACTTGGTTCGGAGCCTGTGTCGACTCCTACTCCAAGGCCCACGGTCGTTGACCGTTTACTTTGGGCAATTCTATATATTGCGCAAAATAGTTTACAAAAATTGATTACAAAATTAAGTACAGTAAACTTAAATAGCTCTTTTACCGACGTCCGGGGTAGATCGACTTTTTCGGAGCAGCGGGACGTCGTCGGCTCGAGTTAGAAGGATTCCGAGGTGAAGCGCGAGTGCAGAAGAGCGTAGAAGAGTTGATCGGGAGTTGTGTCCTGAAGCCTTGGTCGAGGGTCCTTTATATAGGGTCTGGGGCGCCCGGGACGTCGGGGGCGCCCCCCACGTGGCGTTTGATCCGGTTGGATCTCGGTCACCGTCTGATCCCTTCCTTCTCGGGATAGATGTTGACCGGGGTGCCCGTAGCGCTCGGGGCGCCCGGGTTGACCGGGTCAAACACTTATCCTTTAGGCTTCGCTGGGGTTGCTTCGATGCTTTGTTATTGGGGGCGCCCGGGACGCTGGGGGCGCCCGGGAGCACGGGGGCGCCCGCAGGATGCACTGTCGAAGCTTGCTTCTGATTTGTGTGTTTTGTGTTCACCTTGGGGGCGCCAGGGACACTCCGGGCGCCCTGGTCAGATGTTGCCTCACTCCTTTGAGGCTCTCTGAGCTGCAGCCACTCGTTCCTTCGGTCCTGCATCCAGGGTTAGTCCAAAACACAACAAAACATTAAGTGGTTAGTTTATACAGCCTTAGCTATCTTGGTTCTGACTTTGGGTCTCCAAAATGGAACCCTAGGTCGAACCGACGCCTACTGTTCCCTCGACGGGGAACGCGCCCTCACCTACTCCTCTCGGGAGAATGTACCTGATGCCAACCGCTCCTTTGGTTGGACTATTGCCTAGCGGTCCTTCGCCAGGTCTTGGATACCAAGCTGTCCTTCGCCCGGTGCCTAGCAGTCCTTCGCTAGGGCTTTGTATCCTGGTAGCCCTTCGCCAGGTGCCTAGCAGCCCTTCGCTAGGACTTTGTTTCCTGGCAGCCCTTCGCCAGGTGCCTAGCAGCCCTTCGCTAGGACTTTTCCTACACACTTGAGTAACATTGTTAGATCACCAAATAAACTTAACTTTGAATCCTTTGCCAATATCAATACAAGGTTCGATATGGTGCTTCCTGCACCAATAGTATGAAGGTCATAAATCCCCAAACTTGAATGGTCACCAGATTATATGAAAATAATAAAATACCTCCTGTATGTGTATGTCATCCATAGCAGCAATCATAGCTCAAACAAGTGCAGCAGACACAGAGAAATGCAATCGTGCACATGATGCAATGACATGGTCACCCCTAATACCAGTCAGCCACCGTCACCGGTCATGGGTGAGGTCGAGTGGGTAAGATATGACAACTGTATGCACTCTATCATCATTGCTCCTGAGTGACCGAGTGACAAGATGCTGGCGGAGGACACCCTCCTACCCCAAGCCATATGGGGGAGCAGCACTCCCATCTCCTTGTATCACAGGAAAGAGGAGGGATCCCTATCTGCTACCACACTACGGGAACCATTACCCATGAGCGGTCGAGCGGAGCCTTGACAGGGCAACTGCACACACCCTCCTACAATAAGCAAGCCTCAATATGACATGCACAGGTCTGAAAATATAATTCATGACCTACAATAAGCTATTAGGCATGCAATAATGTTAGGTATCAATAAATGTCAAGTATCATACGACATATAAATCTCCTATACACACGTGCACACCTGTGTACTCTATAGAATCAGAGTATCAAGCATGAAGATTGTATTGAAAATAAACTTTAAGTATGCCAAAGGGTCAAACAGTAAGTATCAAACAGAATAAACAAAAGACAGATAAAGATAAAAATAAATTCTACTACTATCCATAAAGGAAACCATGCATAGAAGTTTGATAATATCTACAGAGATAAGTCAGAAGGTACCTGCCTCCAATGTAGGTGCTTGTATGCAAAGAGAACCTTGTCCAAATAATTTACAACAAATCAATGCCCTATATGGCATAATTATTTAGCTATTTAGACAATAGTAATTAGTTAATCAATACAAAATCGTATTAGGTTTAACCAAAACCTAACCCAATCATCACCTCTCCTCCGTAGTTAGGAATAATCCTCTACAACCCTTAATTAGATCCTGATCAAGCTAATATAACTCTTAATTCCAACCAAGATCCATAGTTAGGCTATGCTACCAAAACTACCCACGTAAAATGCAACTACAGAACCCCACGACAGTGTGTTGTCGAGTGAGCATGGTAAGCAACCAAGAACCTTCAGCGCCCAAGCCAAATAACACTTAACCCATCCATGATTTAGATTAACAACAATGGGCTAAAAACAGAATCGACAACAATAAGGTAGACAAATCACCCTATCCAAAACAGATTCCATATTAACATGTCATCTAATTAAACTCCTAATTCATCCATACTAACGAGAACAATCCCAAAACCAAATTTAAACTTCCAAGAATCATGACTTACGACAGATGGAAAAGCCCCCTCAATTGATACCAAAATCAAATCAGCACTATCCCTTAGTGGCTCACAACAGCCACACAAACAACCCAACCCAAATCAGGAACATCACCAATTCATGCCATAAATCATGATAACAACAGCCCATCTTCCCTACGGAACATATATATTGAAAAGATCGATTGCTTACCCAAGATGCGGCAGTAAATGGTGATGCCCTGCTTAAAACTAGTCGCGCACAACAATAGAGGAGAAATCAACAACCAAAAGGCGAATTCAGATGAAAATCTTCCCTTTCGATGAGATCGCCTCAATCCCAATCCTACTTCCATCGTGCGAAGCATATCTGTCTGAAATGGTCGCCTCTAGATTGAAATCGGAGATGAGGTTACCAAAAGAAACAGTGGAATCCCACAAAGAATCGGGGAAGAGCAAGAAGGAACAAGCGCTCACCTGGAAAAAGAATCACCGGTGATGCTTGATAGCTCTCAATCGCTTCTTGGAAGGGAAGAGACGTCGACTTAAATCGGGAAAGAAAGAGGGGTTGTGAAGAGGTTGTCTTGGCTGAATCCTAGATCGCGTGTGAAAGGAAGGAAGAGGCGAGGAAGAGGGGGTTGAGGAGAGGGGGTTGTGGCGCCTGCTTGCTAGCGTGAGGATGGCTGAGGGATCGTTGGAAAGCGATAAGGAGAAGAGAAATTGAATTGTAAGTGGGTGACATTTTGCAAATAACCCCTCCTACTTGTGGTTATTGTAACCCCTCCTTAAATCTTTGTCTTTACGTGTTTAGCCCCTCTAACTTCTTGTATTTAACATGCCAACCAAGGAGGGTTATGTGGCGAGCAAGAGAATGGAGCTATAAAAAGCTTGACTGCCTATTCTCTCTCTCTCTCTCTCTCTCTCTCTCTTATCGGTAAAGCACGTGCAATCTTTTTCGCACGAGATATGGCCAACATTGCCTAGGCATCCCATCACGAATAATGGTAGAGGAATGTTGAACGTTTACTATTAATAGGATAACTAATACCTTTTAAGGCGCTGTTAAGATATGTAAAGGCAGTATTGATGATGAGAAGGAGATGGAAATGTACATGATTAAGACCCCAATAATAGTCTTCAATAATTGGCAATAATGGCAGTCATAAAGGAGATGTCATTAATATCATTAATGATTGAGGAAAATGACAAATCACAACCAAAGAGTATAAAAAAGAGTCCAAGAACACCTGGGAAAGGGTCTGTGCAATTCTCTAAACTCATCTCTCTATTCTGTCAACTTCTCATCTCTAATTTCTGACTTAAGCATCGGAGTGGCAATCGTCGGGACCCTTCTCGGTGTCATTCTAACATTCTTTTCTTGTAGGTGTGGATCTCAGGTTCCAGTCATCTCGTCGGCCCTAATTCAACTGAAAGTTCGCATCACTGGGTGTCATCTCTGTCCATGCAGTTAGTTTCCGAAACATATAAATTTGAATTAAGCCTTGAAAATTCAACCACTAGAGCAAATTAGTTCTATGTTCAATTGAGATAACCGTTTAGAGTCTTGCTTCATATTGTTAAGTCTATGAATCCTTAATGGAAACAAGGTTAGCAATAAAAGTTATGGTATAATTAAATAACTTGGTTGGTCTCCTTAGTTTTAACAAAAAAACCTAAAGAGGGTTTATGCATACATAGTATTAATAAAGTGAATTGGTCAATTCGTCACAAATATGAGATTGACCCATTTGCTAGAGAAACTTGACTAGATTGAGGGATTTACTTTGTTGCTCTAAGAAATTTTGTACAAAAGGAAAGAATTTATCTTGTGTTCTTGGAGAAGAAATCGAAGATCGGATGGAGAACTTGCTTTAGCCATCCTAGATAAGTTCACAATGAAGAACCTTCATAATTTTCCACAACCCAAATCACTTCTCTTGCAAATGGATGAATCAACCTCTTGATTTGTTCTTACCACTCCCCTTTCCTCTTATTGCCTTGGACGAATATATAGGAGTAGAAATAATCTCTTCATTCCCCTACCTTCTTAATGGATGAAGGTGAGTGGGCAAGTAACGCTCAGTCACTGTGCACACATCAAACATCTTATACTCATCCAAGTCAATCCATAAATGTCATCTAGTCACAAAGATCATGTAAGAACATTCAATTTATACTTCAAGGAAAATGGTTCATGTGACAGCAAGCGTACTAAGCAATTACTGCTAAGAAAATTATTACACTTAACATAGCTGCTCTATCAAATGAATCAGATACATTAATAACTTGCCTTTACACAAATTAAATTATTTACATCAATAATTGACTCAATGTAATTTGAGTTGGCTTACAAAATTAAGTGGTAACTTCGTTTCTACTTATTGTACGTATGATCCAATCTAATCATTATTGATCAATTATATTACACACATCCCATTAAATGAATTAATCATTAAATCAAATATGAACCAATCATTTTCAAGTTTGTTAACATATAACATAACTTTTTTATAAAATAATACTATTTGTACATAATAACAATTTCTACACTACATGACTTTTATAATGTTAACGACAGTAATAACAACAGAACCCTAATAAGCTAGATAAGCTAACACCACTCTCACAAGGAAAAAAACTAGTGTAGTGCTTAATATAATCCCGTTCATCTTGGACTCGGTTAGGGCAATCTCAAGTAGACCAACTTCAGGATTCTCCATTTAATCCACATTCTGATTCTCTTTTTGATCCTTCTCAAATTCTACAGGATCCACTTTTGGATTCTCCTCAAACTCTTTATGATCTTCTTCTGGATCCTCATGATGAAGTAGCTTCACACACAACTCAGCATATGAGATACGTCCTTCATAGTGCCCCCATACATGGTGTGTACCCCACCTTGGGATGCCCAACAATAATCAAATCAATGCCCAGATCCTATAACTATCTAGTACTGGAAACTCTTCCTGTTTGAATCTCGAGAATAATTGATCGAGCCATCCAATATGTCGCCTGACTCCGTGAACTACGTCATACTATATCTCATGAATCACCTCCCTTAGGTCATTCTGTCACACAGTGACGAGTCATTGTGTATATCATTCGTGACATTTGAAATTGAAAATAATAATACCAGTACAAAATCGACAAACCAGTAACAAAACTAATTCAATTTAATTGACACATATATATAGATCAGATATACTGAATCCATAAGCAAATAAGAACAATAAATTTTCCTTATTTGAAGTGCTCCAGTTGATTGGCACATTGGCCCAATCGATTGGAAACCAGATTCTAAGCATTAGCTTAGTTCCTTGTCCTCGTTAGAACTAATTTAATTGGACAGGGATTCCCTATATATTCTTAGCCTAAGCCCATTTAAGTCAAGCATGCACTTATTGAACAAACCAAGACCCATTCGATCAATTCTACCTCATTGGATAATCTGGCTCAATTTTACAATTTTGGTTAATTTTGATTAACCCAAAGCCATTTAATTAAATGAACTCAATTAGATTAAATCCAATTTGATTGAATCAAACTGATCCAGTTAAGTCAACCAATAGTTTAAACCAGACCGTGGTCTAATTGGACTAAACTAGTCTAGTTAAATTAACTAATGGTTTAAACCAAATGGGGTCTAATTGGACCAACCTGGGCTGGTTAAACCAATCAATAGTTAAACCAAACTGTGATATGATTGAACCAAACTGATCTAATTTAATAATTTAAACTAGACTTAAGTATAATTAGATCAACTTGATCTAGTTCACATGAATCACACTGGTTCAATTTTTTACCTTTTGTTTGATTAATTAAAATTATTTTTTTTTTCTTTTTGTTCAACAACAACAACAACCAAGTCTTATCCCAATAGGTGGGGTCGGTTATATAGATCCTTCTACGCTATTAGGCTCTCTCCCCTATTATATTATCATCTATATTTAAATAAAATTTATCTTATTTTATTATTGCTAATCAAGTCTTTTTTTACCTTTCTTTCCCTCGTTTAATGTGCATAGTTATTATAGTTTCACATCGCCTAATAGGAGCATTTATTGGTCGTCTAAGTACATGTTTGTACCATTTTAAACGTGTCTATCGAAGTTTTTTCTCAATAGATGCAACTCCAACTTTCTCTTTAATACTCTTATTCCTTATTCTGTTCATCCTCGTATGTCCGCAAATCCACCTTAATATCCTCATCTCTGCAACTTTTATCTTTTGCTCATGTACCTGAGTCATAGCTCAATATTCAACATCATATAATATAGCAGATCTAACTGTCATTTTGTAGAACTTTCCTTTATATTTTAGAGGTACTTTATGATCACATAAAACGCTCGATGCTAACCTCCATTTCAACCATCTTGCTTGTATTATATGTAAGGAATCTCTCTTAATCCCTCCATCACTTTGGAAAAATGATCTTAAATATTTAAAGCACTTAGTTTTAGATAACTCATCATCTTCTATTTTAACAATTATCTCATTACGTCTAATATTGCTTAACTTAAATTCTATATATTTTGTCTTTATTTTACTAAACCTAAAACCTTTTACTTCTAGTGTTTCCCGCCATGATTCTAGTTTAGTATTTACTCCTTCACGTGTCTCATCTATCAAAATAATATTATCTGCAAACAACATGCATCATGGTATTGTATCTTGAATATGTCTAGTGAGTTCATCCGTGATTAGTGTAAAAAGATAGAGACTTAGAATTGATCCTTTATGTAACCCTATCCTTATTGGAAATGCTTCAGATAATCCACCTGAAATCTTCACTCTGGTCATTACATCTTCGTGCATATCCTTAATTAGTTCAATATATGTTACGCTAACGTCTCTCTTTTCTTGAATTCTCCATATAATTTCTCTTGGGACCTATCATAAGCTTTTTCTAAATCAATGAATATCATATGTAAATCATTCTTTTGCTCCCTATACTTTTCAATTAATTTTTAAGAAGATGTATAGCTTCTATTGTCGACATTTCATGTATGAATCCAAATTGATTTTCGGTCACCTTGGTCTCCTTCCTTAATCTTTTTTCTATGACTCTTTCCCAAAGTTTCATGGTATAACTCATTAGTTTAATACTCCTATAGTTTGCACAATTGTGTATGTCCCCTTTGTTCTTATATAAGAGAATTATAGTACTTATCCTCCATTGATTAGGCATTTATTCTCAATATTATATTAAGTAATTTTATTAGTCATTCAATCCCTTGTTTCCCTAAACACTTCCATACTTCTATTGGGATATCATCTGGTCACATGACTTTTCCATTTTTCCTTTCAAAGCTTGTTCTACTTCTAAAGTTTGAATTTTATAATAGACCCTTTCCGAGGACCCCACATGGTGGGAGTTTCATTCAGTAGGTTGCCCTTTTATACTCATTTGAACTACTTAAATTGCCTAAGTTAAGTTGGTCCTCTAAACCTTCATTAAAAAGTTGATGAAAGTAAATCCTCCATCGCTCTATTATTTCACTATCATTTACTAGTACTCTATTACATTCATCTTTAATACATTTTATTTGGTTAAGATCTATTATTTTCCTCTCTCTCGCTTTAGTTATATTATAAATGTCTCTTTCTCCTTCTTTTGTATCCAAGTTTTGATATAAATAATTATTCAAAAGTTTTATTTTTGCTTCATCACTGCTTTATTAGCCTCTTTCTTAGCTATTGTATATTTTTTTAAGTTTTCTCATTTTTACAAATATATAATTCCTTATAGACTATTCATTTTTCCTTCACTTTGCCTTGTACTTTCGCATTCAACCACTAAAATTCCTTACTTGGTGGTGCATATTCCTTTGACTCACCGAGTACACCCTTAGCCACTATTTTCAACTTTGTTACTATCTTATCTCATATTGTATTAGTCACTGTATATTTCATCTAATGCTTGTATTCTTACTTTCTCCTTCAATATATTTTATTTTCCATCCATTAACTTCCACCACTTAATTCTAGGAGTCGTGTATATTTTTCCTCTATTGATATTATGATTAAAATGTATATCTAACAATACTAATCTATATTGAGTAGTTAAGCTTTCTCCAGGGATGACTTTACAATATTTATAAATCTTCCTATCTCTCTTCCTAAGCATAAAAAAAGTCAATTTGTAATTTATTATTCTCACTTTTAAATGTGACCAAGTGTTCTTCTTTTTTCTTAAAAAATATATTAGCTAGTATAAGGTCATATGCTATCACAAAATCTAATATATTTTTCCTTCTTTATTTCTTATTCCAAACCCATAACCCCCATGTACCCTCTCATATTCCTCATTTTTCACTCCGATATGTCCATTTAGATCGTCTCTTATTAAAATCATTTCATTTGGTAGAATATTTTGTAATATCTGATCTAAATTGCCCTAAAATCTTAATTTGGTTTCTTTATCTAATCCTACTTGAGGTGCATATATGCTAATTACGTTCACAGCTTCTTTCTCCACTATTATCCTAAGAGCTATTCTATCTCCCTTTTTAAATACTCAAATAACTTCATCTTTTAAAAAACTATCTACAAATATACTCACTCCATTTTTTGCTTTACTCTTTCCTATATACCATAACTTAAAATTCGAGTTCTCTATCATTTTTGTCTTCTTGCCTACCCATTTTGCCTCTTACATACACAAAATACTAATTTTTCTCCTAATCATAGTATCTACTACTTCCATTATTTTACCAGTGAGAGTTCATATATTTCATATTCCAAATCTCAGAGTATTAATTTTCTTATAATGTTTTATTCTTATACCACCTATGGTGTGAGAACTCTTGTCTATTTAACACTAGATCCAATTTCTCATGAAGATGTAGCAGTCCTTGCCGAGACGTTACAGTCGGACCCTGCAACACGAACCCACTACACCTGAGGTTCTGGAGATGTAGTGATCCTTGCAAAGATATTACAGTCAAACACTGCAACGCATTCCTTTCGGGGAACATCCTATCATTAGCATAATAGTTTAATGGATCCATTCATTGAGTATTTGTCATAGATTTTTATGCTATCTCGCAACCTAACGGAACCGTCTTCTTTTATCCGGGCTTGGGACCGGCCATGATTGGGTCATAAGAACTATTTCTCATTTTTTTTTCCACAAAACATTTCACACCCGTTTTTTTCTTTTTGATTTAATAAAATCAAACTTTTCACATGAACGTCTTTGTCATAATTTTTTTTCTCGTCGCGACGAACATGGTCCCATCCACAGTTTCTAATCATCAGCCTTTTGACATGGTTCTGGTGCTCGTCGACCACAGACGTTGATCACCAACCACCTGACGTGGTCGTGGATGCCCACGATAAGCAATTTCTGCCATGATAGTCCTAGCAATGAAGAAAACACAACATTGTCGTTTTTCCTGACATGACTACACAACCTCTGTCGTGATGTGGTTGCCGGAGGGATTTCTCCTCGGCCGAGCAATACTCGCTCTGATACCATTGTTGCTCTAAGAAAATTCATAAAAAATCAAAGAACTTTAAAATTATAACAAAGAAAGATAATAAATGGATATAAAACTTGACTAATATGTTCTCAACCTACAGGCCAACCCAAGTCCATCACGGGTCGACCTATGCAGGTCGCGGACCTAGGGAGGTTGGCCCGCAGCGGGCTTGGTTTGCTAAAATTCCAACCCAACTCACTTAAATTGTTTGGCGGGACGGGCCAACCCGATGGTCCCAACCCAAATTCACAGCTCTAATCTGGAGATTGCGTTGTTTTATTATCCACCAAAAAGATCATAACGAAGAACCTTCATGATTTTTCACAAATCAAATCCCTGCTCTTGCAAATAGATGAACCAATATCTTGATTTGTTCTTATCTCTCCCCTTTTCTCTAATTGGCTTGGAAGGATTCATAGGAGTAGAAATGTTCTCTTCCCCTGCCTTCTTAATGGAGGAAGGTGAGTGAGTAGGGTCTCTTTCCCTATCTTCTTAACGGAGGAAGGTGAATGGGTAAATAACGCTCATTTAGTATGCACACGTCCAACAAAAAAAATGATTAACCGGGTATGGTAATATTGAACCAGGGGCGACCAACCCGGCCGCACAGAAGTTTTCCATCGACCGTTAGGATAAATTTAAGAAATACACATAGAGATCCATCCTGACAACTAACGTTCTCAAATCCAACAAGACTAGATAAAAGGAGGATTTTACGCACATATGATTTAGAACCTTAACTCGGTGATGTGTATTTTGTCAAAAATAGTATTTCCTCCTCAAACTAAAGATTATGTATTATAAAAGCTTGTCACTTATGAAACAATTAATACCTAACAAAAACATCAATAATAAGTCCATAATGAATCTATTATTTAGGGGTTTGCTACAAGATTATCATCT
>JAGFNQ010004967.1:52207-77207 GCA_024364735.1 Boesenbergia rotunda
GATGATCTTTAAAAAAGGATGGTCAATTGTGCTCCCAGTGCCGAATAGATGTTATGAGGAAGAGGATGATGGTTGGACTAGTATTCCTGAATCTCGACCAATTGATGATGTTGATACTCATTGTATTCCTGTTCATGCAAGATACTTTAGATCAGAAAACGAGGGTGTCTGGGAAACAAATAAGATGAAATGATGATTTATACTTTTATGTCATGGACAAGAAAAGACACTTTATTATGTATTTTTATCATGTTTATGCATTTTTATCATGATTATGCATTTTTATCATGAACTCATTGTATTCCTGTTCCTGCTGTTGCTTTTTTAAGAATAATGGAAGATAAGGTGCATTATCCCAATTCAACATTGCCGTTGGTTACTGTTGTTTATAACTTTTTATGGTAGAAAGTGTCATAGAGTTTAACTTTTTATGTTGAATGACTTGAATCTTATTTTTATTATTTATGCCATGTTTACGTTTATGTTATTATTATTATTCATGTTATGTTTTTGTTTGTGATAGTTTAATTATCCATGTTACTATGTAGATTTTAACATTCGTTTCATTCATGTTGTTATACAGCGGAGAGCATAATGGATCGTAAAAAAGAGAGAAAAAAAGAGACAGTTGATCAAGAGCTACATGGACTTACTGATGAAGAAGAACAACTTGTACATGTGCAGAAGAACAAGAGAGGACCTACAATGATGTGCAAACTAACTGCAGCTGCAAGATGGGGAAAAAAAGCAAAGATTGATTATGATGACATGGGGAGGCCAGTATACAATGCAAATGGAAGAGCTTTACAATCATACATTGGCTCTATTGTTAGATCCATGGTGCCAATCAATATAAAGTCTTGGCATGATGTTCCTGAAAATATCAAACAAAAAGTGTGGGAAGAGATCTCAGTAAGTAGAATGATGCTTGCATATTCTGCTTAGAGTCCATAATCTTGGACCATAGGATCAAATTGTTTAATCATAGATTAGTGTTTCATAATATTTGAAGCTATTCCTCACTAATAAAATAAAAACTTGGTGCTAATAGTAACAAAGTAAAGCTGACATTGATTTTCTGTCAAATAGATTACATAATAGTGATTGTTTACTTCTAATAAATCTTTATTTGTTATGTATACATTGTTGAAGTGTTTAAGCATCATAACTCTTTTATGGTTAATGTTTATTTAATACTTTGCACGTGATTCTGAGCATCGACACCATTATTAGGTTATTTTCAATTGTTATGATGTCATTGTGGTTTGTTTGTAATTTCATGGCAAATCTACATAATTTGCATATCATAATTTGCTTGAATCTGCATAATCTGCTTATACGTTGCAACTTATACACCATAATGTTTGAACATTGTTACAACTTATACATTGAATATGCTTGAATTTGTTTGTTACAACTTATATGATATGAAATTGTGTCAACTAATTTGTTTATTGTAGAATGTTTTTGAACTAGCGCCACAAAGTGAGTTTGCTGTGATAAGTTCAGCAGCTCAAAAGTGGCGAGATTTCAAAAATAAATTGACTAGTAGGTTTATTTGGCCGAATAGAAATAATCCTGAAAAGTTGAATATTCCACCAAGTTAGTATCAGTTCCCATTAGCAGATTGGAAAGCATTTGTTGATATGAGACTGGATCCATCATGGGAGGTATACTTTAAGAATTGTCATGTTTCATTTAAGAACTATTAATTTTCATATTTAATTGAAGAACATAATGATGTAGGTTATTCACGAAAAACAAAAAGAACGGTCCATGCATTGTAAATATCACCACAGATTGTCTCGCAAGGGTTACATCGGGTTGGAGGCTGAAATGGTAAGTATAAATCATTATTTTTAGTAATTTTTCCATGTTCATAAGATAATGGATTTTGGAATTGTAGAGAAAAGAACATAATTGCTGAATATGAGGAAGTTGATAGATTGGTGCTTTGGCGTAAAGCCCGAGAAGACAAATCTGGCAATATCACAGATGTGGAGACGTTAGAAGTCGTCACAAAAATTGTAAATGTTTAATTTTATTCAATCTTTGTATTGCCTAGATAAATAAAATAGTAATTTTTGGATTGATTTGTTATGTTTCTAATTGTAGGATGACTTGTTCGAAAAGAAAATCAAAGGGGAGTTTAAATCGTCTGGAATGAATGATGTACTAACCACTGCCTTAGGAAGCCAAGAACACTATGGAAGAGTTCGAGGTGTCGGAGGGTTCGTGAAACCTCAAGTCTTTTTTAAAACTCCAAGAAAGAAGAGAGAATCAGTCTCAACAAGTGCTCAATTGGAAGAGAATAAGATTTTTAAAGCTGAATTGAAGAAATTGAAGGCTCAACTTGCTATCATTAATGATCGAACTTCTGAGACTATAGTATCCAACAAGTGCTCAGACATGAAAGATCCAAAACTACTTGATGATGTGGAAGAAGTTTATGAATGCGATACATCAAATACGAAGGTTCTATATATTTTTTTTAATTTCAAGTCAAATTATTTTATTTTCACATTCGTAAGTTTATATATAATACTTATTGTTCTTAAAAGGGGAAAAATGTCATTTGGCCGTAAAACAACATGAAAATGTGGTAGCATATGGTACAATAATATCAGAAGGAGGTCCAAATATCATGATTCACCATGTGTCACTTGGGGAACATAATTTCAAAGTGTCTATTGATGTTGTCTTAGATGAAGAAGCAGAACTTCCAATCTCAATTAAGTCTGGACCAAAATCATCAATGATGCAATTGGAGTTGTTGTTGGTTGGCCGAAAGAGTTGGTAATTTTTCCAACGATAAAGGTACTTTAAATGTTGTGTTTGCAAATATTATATATGTTGCTTGGACAATGATTTAGTTTAGAATACTTATATGAATATTTTAAATTGTAGAAAAAGGGGAAACCTCAACCATTTGCTCTGTCGGATGTTCCTGGTCAGCGCGACAAGTTCAAGGATATTGAAAAAACATTACCTATGGCATGCAAGTATATTTATTCTCATGTTGTTAGATTGATGAATGAATCGGAGAGCATATACATTAAGTTTGAGGATGCTATGTTTGGACGTCCTAAAAGCATACGATTGCTAAGAGAAGATATCCTATGCTTTATGGAGATGAGAGAGATAGGTGCCAGACAAATTTTGATTTATATGGGGTATGTTATGTCTAACATACAATGTTTGTTTGCATATTTATATTTTTTTGGAACTTGTCCTTATCTTGAAACATTCTAACTGAGTTATATAATATTTGAGTGCAGTTATCTCTACAAATATTTGAGGGACGAAGACAAAGCTGATTATATTTCATTTATGGATCCCGACTACATACCTACATGTCCACTTAGCAAAGATGGTCGTAACTTATCACAAAATATTGCTGATCACTTAAAAGCAATGTGTAGAGATAGCATTTGCCTCATCCCATATAACACTGGGCAATATTTTAGCTATTTATTGATTTTTACTACATACTAGTCAATGCTATATTTTCATTTTTCCAGGTACCGTTGGATTTTGACTATCGTCAATGAAGATAAAGATATGATATATTTATTGGACTCCGTGTCAAACAGAAATCGCGACGATGCATGGAAAACTATAGTGACCAAGTAAGTAGTAGATTATGTTGATTTCGAATGCATTCACTTATAAATATGGAAAAAATAACTTTTTTACTTTTTAAATTGTAGTGGGTCAAGATATATAATGCCTCAAAGGGTATCTCTAAAAGACCAGGTTTTAAACAATTAACAGTATGTATTGTGCTTATGTATGAAGATATGAATGGATGATTCTTATAACTTGATTGTGACCATTACATTACCTTTTATATTTCATTGTAGGGTAATCTAAAACAAAGTGGTTCAATTGAATGTGGATATTATGTGATGAGGTACATGAAAGAGATAGTAGAATGTGAAAATCCACAGTTGGAGAGGGTGGTAATATTTTTTGTATTATATGCTTTGGTTTATAATTGAGATAAACTATTACAGTTGGATGAATCTAATGTATTTTGTATTTTTGCTTAAAAGTTTGCAGGAATAATCAAGGATCAATATTACAAACAATCCGAATATGATGATGTTAGAAGTGAATAAAGTGAATTTGTCTACTCATATGTAGGTGTCTAAATTGGTGGTGTACTTAGGATACATATTTTGATATTTCATAATGGATTTTGGATATACTTGTGGATATATATTTTGGTTATATATACTTGTGGATTTGTGGATATGTACTTGTGCATTGATGGATTCGTTGATATATATTTATCATTTTGAATGGATAATTATTTAATTTTAATGAAGTAAAAATAATTTTTACTTCACTCTTTTATTAAATTAGTGCAGTGGTAATCGACATTTACTTCATTAAATTAAAATTATATTGTAATAAAATATGATTATTTACTTCGATAATAAAATTTGATGGTGAAGTAATCAAAAATAAAATACTTCATCCATTTAAATTGTGATGAAGTTAAAAAATATATTTACTTCGTCACAATTTAATAATTGTGAAGTCGTTTCAAATATATTGCTTCTATATCATACAAAATAATGAAGTCTTTGAAATCGATTACTGTGTCAATAAACGTATATGATGAAGTAACATAATACTATATACTTCGATAAATATAAATACTGGCGAAGTTATAAAATATATTTGCTTCGATAATTAATGTAAACTGTGAAGTTACATATCATCTATTACTTCGTTGCATTACAAAACTACTAAAGCAACAGATATTTTTTTACTTCGATAATTAATTTAAACTGTAAAGTTTTTATATCATCGATTACTTCGGCACTTTACAAAACCAACGAAGTAAAAGATAAGTTTTTATTTCAGAATCGGTCCAAATCTGAACCGGTTTGCCTCTTTGAACCGGTAAAAGACTTCGCTAATTTCATGGATATGACTTCGGTTATATGGCGAAGTAAAAAATCCCTTTTTACTTCACGTGCGCCTACTTCGGTAATTATCTATCTATGACTTCGGTGAATATACGAAGTAAATTAAGGAAATTCTACTAGAGATACTTTTCCAAATGGATAGAAGCGGAGGCACTGGTGCACATCACTGAGAAGACGGTGATAAAGTTCCTATGACAGAACATACTTTGCCGATATGGGATCCCGCACAAGTTAGTCTCAGATAATGAACGACAGTTCTAGGGCAGAAGAATTAGAGAATGGTGCTCGGCTCACGACATTCAGCAATCGTTCACCTCCGTGGCGTACCCTCAGAGTAATGGGTAAGCGGAAGTGGCCAATCAGGAAATCCTAAGGGAGTTGAAGACGAAACTGGATCACGCGGGCGACACATGGGTTGATGAGTTACCCAGCGTCTTGTGCGCCCAACGGACCACGTCAAGGGAGACAACAGGGCACGCGTCTTTCCAGTTGGTCTATAGAAGTGAGGCAGTGGTGCTAGTGGAAGTAGGTGTGAATTCGATCGGAGGAAGGCGTATGACGAAGAGAACCCGGAGAGAAGACGCCTGGAGCAGGATCTGGTCGAGGAGATTCAGGAGAAAGCTACCGTAAGGATGTTCGCTTATCGCCAGAGAATGAAACAGAGATACGACCAAAAGGTGTTGGCCAGGATCTTCCAGGTCAGAGATCTTGTATGGTAGTGAATAAAGCCAGTCGGCGATGTTAGCAAGTTGAAGCCCCAATGGGGAAGGTCTTTCAAGGTAATCCAAAAGTTGACCTCCGGAGCTTACTATTTGGAAAATGAGCAAGGAAAGAAGCTTGACCGACCCTGGAGCGTCATTCATCTCCAACCATACAGAGAGTCACAGTGAGGTTGTGTGAGTCGGTTGTATTACCCAGCTTGGTAGTGTTAATGAATTGCCATAATCCCCATGACATGTGCAAACATCCTAGACTCTCGCCTTGCCGGCGAGTTAAAAATGGGCATGCCTCCACGCCACCACTTGGGGCGGTGTCCCCGATCGGACGCGTGGCAGCCCACGCTCCTTAAATCGGACCGAACAAGTGTCTAGACTCAAGCCTTGCCAGCGAGTTATAAGTGGGCATGCTCCCACGCCACCACTTGGCTTGGTGTCCCCCGATCGGATGCGTGGCGGCCCACGCTCCATAGAATCGGACCGACCAAGTGTCCTGACTCTCACCTTGCCAACGAGTTATATGTAGGCATGGCCCCACACCACCACTTGGCTCGGTGTCCCCGATCGGGCGCGTGACGGCCCACACTCCTAAGAATCGGACCGAACAAGTACCCAGACTCTCGCCTTGCCAGCGAGTTATAAGTGGACATGCCCCCACGCCACCACTTGACTCGGCGTCCCCGATCGGACGCGTGACGACCCACGCTCCTTAGAATCAGACCGAACGAGTGTCCAGACTCTCGCATTGCCAGCGAGTTATAAGTGGGCATGCCCCTACGCCACCACATGGCTCGGCGTCCCCGATTGGACGTGTGGCGGCCCACACTACTTAGAATTGGCCCGAACAAGTGTTCAGACTCTCGCCTTGCCAGCGAGTTATAAGTGGGTAGGCCCGCACGCCACCACTTAGCTCGATGTCCCCGATCGGATGCGTGGTGGCCCACACCCCTTAGAATCGGACCGAACAATGTCCAGACTCTCGCCTTGCTAGCGAGTTATAAGTGGGCAAGCCCCCACACCACCACTCGGCTCAGTGTCCCCGATCGGATGCATGGCAGCTCACGCTTCCTAGAATCGGACTGACCAAGTATCCAGACTCTTGCTTTGACAATGAGTTATGAGTAGATATCCCCCCACGACATCCCCTTGGCTTGGGGTTCCCCATCGGACGCATGACGTCGACCCACGCTCCTTGGGGTCATACTGACTAAAAGTGTTCAGATCTTTGCTTAATTAGCAAGTAATAAGCGGGTTGTCTCGAGGCCTTTGCCTAACTCATGATGCCTATATAGAAGCCTGTGCTCTTTAACAAGGGTAAAGTCCCCCGGACAAACCTCGGGAGAACCCGATTGGTTGAATGGGACTCCAATGCAAACATGGCGTATGATAGTTCTCTGATGTAACGCCCCAAAATTTTCCATATGAAATATTATGAAATATTATGAATTCATAAAATATTATTATGAAATATTATGAATTCATGAAATATTATTATGGAATATTATGAAATATTATGAATTCATGGAATATTATTATTATTATGAAATTTCATGATGGGCTTGGCTTAATGGGCTTTGATATGGATTAGTGCAAAATGTGATAAAAAGAAAAGGTATAAAGGAGGAAGCAAGGATTGAACCTTGAACCTCCTAATTGCACTAATCATGTCATAACCAACACACCAAGCCATATTTCATGTAGAGGGAATAAGAAACATGCTTGTTAAAAGCTAGGGAAGTGAAGAGACATGTCTCTTCATGAGAAAAGTATAAATAAGGGAAAGAGAAGTTGGAATAACTTCCTCTTCTTCTTCCTCACTCTCATCACCGAAAACCTCAAGCCCCTTCTCCCTTTTCATTTTCGAAAAAAAACACAACCCTAGGGTTCTAACCCTAGGGAATTGGAAGGAGGAAGAACTCTACAAGGATCTTGCCCTCTACTAGGGCCAAGGGTTCTATAGAAGTGCTAGGAAGGAGAACACTCACCTTCCTTCAACCAAGGGCACCTTAAGATTTTAGAGAAGGAGAAATTCAAGCGAAAGGATGTAAGTATCCCCTCGCCTGCAGTGTAATAGTTGTGGTGTGATTATTCTCCTTGATTGTTTCAAAAATGGGGACTTTTTCCCCTTTTGCAAGTTTCGGCCACCCCCTTAGGGGAAGGCCTTGGTTCTTTCCTTGATACATGAGAAGACCTTTGAGACTTAGAGTATATATGTATATTGATTTTCTTCATGATGGTATGAACAAAAAGGAAGAAAAACTAGGGTTACACCCCTTGTAAGTTTCGGCCACCCCCTTAGGGGAAGGCCTTGGTTCCTTTTGTTACATGAGTAGACCCTTGGAACTTAGGGTATATGTATATGTGGTTTATTCAAAATGTTGTGAACAAAACCTAGGGTTATACCCTTGTGTAGGTTTCGGCCAACACCCAAGAGGAGACCTTGGTTACCCCTTGATGCATGTGAAGACCCCTTGGAACTTAGGGTATACCTATATGTTGTGTCCCTTCATTTTGTGATAACAAAAACTAGGGTTTAGAGCTTGGATGGGTTTCGGCCAAGGCCTAGAAAAAGGGTTAGTGAGGGTTGAATTATCCTAAAATATATCCATGTTTAATGTATTGTAAGATAGTGTATACAAGGTGTTTGTATGAATGTCTGTGTGAATATTTAGTTCAAACCCTAATTTTCCCCTACCCTTGAGTTTCGGCCAACCCTAGAAGGACTAGGGTCTAGGGTTGCATAATTATCTCATGATGTGTTTTATGTTTAATAAGTTGCATGAATAGTATGTGAAGGTTAAACTACCCTACGGGACATGATTATGTTTAGTAAGATAATATGTATATGCATGTATGAAATATGATGTATGTATGAACATGTATGAAATATGATGTATGTATGAACATGTATGAAATATGATGTATGTATGAACATGTGTGGAATATGATGTATGTATGAACATGCATGAAATATGATGTATGTATGAGCATGCCTTATAGCCCATGGGGCACACTTATGAAATTGCATGTGATATGTTAAAATGCTTAAACGGATACTCTACTAAGTATGGGATCAAGAGCACCCCTTATGTTGTGTGATGTGTCCCTCCAGGATCATGAGCACCCTTGAAGAGTGGTGTGTCCTGTAAGAGTGATTTGGAGTACTCCTTAGCATATATGTAAAAGCATAAGTATTTTACTTTTAAATTTGTGTACCCGACTCGTAAGGGGGTCGTTAAACAAATTCGAGGTGCATGTTAACGTAAGGTCATGGCTCCGGTAGGACGGAAGGGTCCTACTCTAATTAATTGGTGACTCGCTACCCCAATTCATTAGGGAATGCACAATAGTTCCGCGCGATATGTGGTACACAACAGGGCCCAATATGATATGGATGTATTTTTAAGTAATACCATTATGGAATTGTTTTGAAAACATTCATTGAAAGCATTTATTATATGTGAAGAGTATGCTTAAGGTACTTGATACTGCATGCTTAGAAACTTGGATGTTTAGTATGCTTTGATGAACTCATGCTTATGATTTATTATGTGTACATGTTATGTTCTTTCGTATGGATTTTGCGAGTAGGACAAGATCCTTACTAAGCATTTGTGCTTACTAGTTTATGTGTTGTCTTATGCTGCAGATAAGGGTAAGGAACACTTAAACTAAAGGAAGAGGCAGGAGGCTGAAGATGTGTGGGGTGGTGGCTCGGGAAGAAAGACTTCTATATCTACATATTTATGCTTATGTTATGCTCCTTGAAAATGAATGATAGTGATTAGGATCTATATTGCATGACGATTATAATACATGGAGTTTTCATATACTTGATTTTATTGGATTATATTATGGTTTGAAATGAAATGTGAACCTCTCATGTTATGGAATAACTTTTGATTAAAATATTTCAAATGATGTTCTAGCAATTCAAGCATGATATTGTTTGACATGTATAGGCAAGCATGCTTAGCACTTAGTCCTTGCATTGTTTGTTTTAAATTTTATGCTAGAAGATAGAGGAAAAAAAATATATATGATTAATTGTTACGTAACCCCGCCCCGAGGGTAGATATAAGGGCGGGCGTTACATCTGAGATAGGGAAGTAACACAAAAATACACATACAAGGGGTAAAAGTGCGAAATATATTGAGTCGATGGATCATTACAAAAATGAGGAAACATCTTCTACACAAAAAAAAACTACAAGCAAAATGCCCCGAGCCCTCAATCGAACGGGTGGCGAGCCTCCTTAGGCAGCTGTTGCGTTAGGCTAGAAAGCATTACTGTGCTGACCGGGAGCTCGGGAGGAAGGTGACCCCCTGCTTGAGTTGATCAAACGTGCTGGTCAGCTGCAGCTTCAACAGGGGGTTCACCCAAGCAGCGAGTTGTTTGCTGAATGCCGCCGAGTTGATGTACTCAACTCAGTGGGCGTTCAGCCGTGCCGCCTCCCCTGCCTTGTAGGCTTGTAGGTCTTCAAGCTCTGCCTGAGCAGCATCCCATTCGGCTTGTTGCGCACGAGCCGGCTGAGCTCCTCAGCCTGGGAGTTCACCTCTTGGTCCGGCTGGTCAGTTGAGCAGCCAGCGAGTCCGCTAGCTCCACTCGGGTGGCCACATCCTTCTCCTTAGCCGCCAACTCTGCTTGCAGGGACTCGGTGGACTGGGACAGTTGGAAGAGCTCGACCTTCGTTTAGTTCAACTCCTCCTGCTCCAGAGTACGGAAAACCCACGCTTTTCGCTCGGCATACTCCAAGGCGGAGATCAAGCTCTGCGCGTGGCCCACCGTTGAGTTAGAGGAGTCGTCGTGGGTTTTAGCCACTTCCAGCTTTTCCTCTGCATGCGCCAACCTGTCTTGGAGTGCGATGACTTCCGCCTATAGGTCGTTTAACGTCGCTTCATTGGAAACTATCCGAGCTTGGTGGAGCCGAGTCTCCAATTGTTTCACACGGTGCTCGGCAGTCATTCGAGCTTGGGCATGAGTTACCATAGCCATTGATAGACTGTGGCATGAGCTCCAAAACTGCAGACAAAAAGATAGGTACAATAAGCTTTAGTGCCGAGTTAAAAAGAAACATAATGAAATAAAGCAAAAAGGGCATACCCGAGTGGCCTCCAAAAAGAAGGCATTAGTCTTGCTGTTGGGGCCCCATAATAGGATTCTCGAACTCCCTGGAGTTAGTGGTCGACCACCGATCCGTAAAGACGCAACTCCTGGGACTGGTAGGGCAAGTCCTTAGTCGGCCTCTCGAGCGGGGGTCGGCTACAAAGGGCACCAGGATGTGCATGGGTGGCAGGTTGACTTGACTCTCCTCCGGCGATGACCCCGAGTCCCGTGGAAGGGGGAAATCGGGCGCGCTGGAGGAAGCCGTTCGGGTGGAGGCCTCCACGGGCGCTGATGGTCCGATCGAAGCTTTCTTCTTCTTGGGTCGGGAGCTGAAGGTGGGCCCGACTGGGACATCGGCTGGCGGTGCACGAGCGGGGCTAGAGATTTGGGCCCGACGACGCCTCAGTGTGAGAGGCTGAGTATCCACTTCCATCGGCTGGTCGTCAGGGTTCTACGCAGCTGCCGGTTGGCCGCCTGATAGTTCGTGCGCGGGCGCGGGCGTGAGAGGAGTAACCGCGCGCTGCTCCAGTTGCATGCTGACCCGAAACTCCAACTCGGCGTTGTCCATGCTGAAGCCATCTTCTAAGGCTGCTGCGAACATCATGGTAGTTGCAAGATAGTAAAATTATAGTTAGCTATAAATATTCAAAGGCAAGACAAGAGAACATACCGAGTGATGTGGCTTGGGGGGGGGCTGACATTTTACTGAGGCCGAAGGTGTAGAGGATCTCCTCCTGCAGGAGTTCATCCCATGGAAACGCCGACCGCCGATTTTGGATATGGCAGATTGGTAGGTGGGTGAGGAACGATAAGTTTTAGGAAGGGGAGGTGAAAGAGGCAGGTCCTCGATCCAAGTGGTGGGCCAACTTGGGGTCAGAGTAGTGTTGATATAGAAGAAGCGATCCTTCCAACCTTAGTTAGAGGTCGGGAGTTTTGCTAGGAAGGAGGTTTTAGCTCAGGATTGGAAAAAGAAGTCGCTGGCTCTTGTTTTTTAGGATAGTAAAAGAAATGAAAGATCTTAGGTTGCAAGGGGATTTGGTATAAGGAAAAAATGACAACCGATCTGCAGATTAAGCGGATGACATTCGGGGCTAATTGGGAATGAGGGAGTTGGAAATAGCGGCAAATTTCGGAAATGAAGGGATGGAGGGGAAATCATAGGCCTACTTGAAGGTGGTCTCAGGAGAGAGTTATGTAGCTAAGAGGAGCGCTCTTGAGTCGGCCAGTCGGGTTGTGAAGGATAAGTTGGTGGTCACAAGGGATCTGGTATTCCGACCGAAGCTGGTTAAGGTCTCGAGAACGAAGTTCGGACACCGCGGTGGCGTACCACTGGCCGGAGGTCGAGGAGGAAGAAGCCATGAGTTGAAGGGACAGAAGGAAAGACAAACTAACCGGAGAAAACGAGGGGTCATCGGAGAGAGTGCGGGGTTGCAAAACTATCGTCGTCAGAGAAGACGCGAGAACCCTAGCAGAGCACTCAAACAACAATGAAACGAAGTGAAAATAGGACGGTGAAAAGGGGAAAGGGGTTATATATAGAGCTGAAGGGCGGATGTTGGTTGTCCGATGAGGGTCCGGTAAAAAGGCGGGAATGGATTAGAGTCGTTTATTTGTGCCATAAATGAACCTCAGGAAAACACACAACGTCTGCGGCGTGCAGACGTTTCGTTACTCGGGAAACCAAATAGCTAAAGGACACGTGACCCTCAACAATTAATAGGGGGATGTGAATCGATTCGTTGAGCGTCGGATGATAAGACGTGAATCACAGGGCGAGATGATGACCGTGTGTCAGTTGTGCAGTTGGTGTTGGCAGTTGGCCGGTCGGTCGGGCCATTCGAGTTAGCCTGATTACTCTGAATTGATGGCCCAGTAAGTCGGACTTGACGTCTCTTTCGACTAGACTCGAAGGGGATGTTTATGATCTCGACCTAGCCTACATGTAGCCCGGTCGGCCTGCATGGCGCCTCACGAGGATAAGTCATTACCAAGAGAGCTCCGACAACCCAGCGTGGCAAGGCCTGAAACGTTGAGATGGTCACGGGCTCAAGTCTCACTCGGGCCGGATCACCCGATCGGATGGTTAACCGGGTACAGTCTGAATTAGTCTCAGCGAGAAACACCGAGTGCTCGACCTAATATCAGCTGGTCAGTGCCCTGGTCGACACTCGGTCGGCGCCCGGTCGACACCCTCCCTGTGTTGTGATCCTGTTTTTCGAAGGATAAGTCGGTCGTGCTAGGTCCGAGCACCTCACGACTCGGTGTGACACAAATGTTCCGATCGGTATGTCATAAGTTGCATAACTAGGTTTCCCTCGAAATAGCCGATCGGTGTACCCTTTTGGTGCGTCTCGACTAGGGAGTTGTCGCTATCGTTATCCGAGGTAGTACCTACTCCTGACGTCATACTGATAAAGGTAGTACAATAGTCAGCGCATGTCGACTCAGGCCTGACACCATTCGTGTTCGAATCGCGAATATCCCAATGACACAGTACTTTTCTGACAAGCTCTGGCAACCCATACCACGGTGCCTCCTACATATGTCAGGATGGGGCGGCGCCGGTGGATGAGCTGACTGCGACCCCTGATCTTTCCCCACATGAGATAAAATGTGACAGAACCATGACAGAGACTGTCGGCTTCCCTGGTTATATAAGACCTCCTCCCTTCACCCACAGGTATGCGTAATACATTTTAGCTACAGTTCTTCCTTCAGTTCTATCTTCTCTATCGGGTATTGACTTGATCGTCGGAGGGCCTTGCCGGAAATTCTCCCGGTAGATTGCTGAAGGTCATCTTTTTTGGCAGGAAGGGTGCCAACTGGAGCAATTCTCAATACCACTTTATTCTTGGGAGTCTATCTCGTTCTTCGACGTGATCAACTACTAATAATAAAATTACATTTATTTATGTTTTATTTTTTAATTGAAATAATTTAGATATCCTCTATTTATATTCTCTTTCTATCTTTCCTGATATAGTATTTTATTATTACATCTCTTTATAAGAAAGTTAATAATAATAATAATAATAATAATTAAATTTAGACCATCTACTCAATTGTATAAAAATTTACTTCAAATAAATCCTCGTAAATTAATAATCAAGAAGTCCAACATTGATGGATCGATAATTAATATATAAAATATTAGCATCATATGATTTAATAGTTAAAATTTGATAAAATCAAATATTTGTTTGAATTAATAATTTTTATAATTTATCTTTTTCTATTAATTTTGAGCCGAATTTTGAAACTAAACGAGGAGAGTATTAAACTGAAAATCGTCTTTTGTTGTAAAAAAATAAATCTAACATTTCAACTGCACGCTCCGCAAGGAAGCGCACAAAAGAGCGTTGGAAAATAAAAAAAAAAAAAAAAAAAATAATCTACAGTTTCATAACGTTGGCTTAGGTCATGTCCGGCCAAGGGAGCTCCGAGCTAGTGTCATACAAATCCGCCCTGACGCTTGGAATAATATTGCTAGGTAGGCATGTGGCCAGCTCGAGTCTAGTGTCATCAAATTCGCCCTGGGCTGGTCAGGTCAGGGGACTTGGCGAACGGGTTAATAATTGGCGACGGATCTCCACGCTCTCAATTGCCATCCTGGCAAGCATCGTCATCGTCAGTCATCACCACCCACCCCGAACGCTCCGCCGCGAGCCAAAAACCCTCCTCTCGTCCAGCCCCTTCCCTGGCTTGCCCTAGCCATGGCAGACGTCTGATCCGCCTCCGATCTCGCGACTCATGGCATCTTCAGCTGCGCCGATACGCTACGGCGGTGCTGCTTCCGTCGTCGGCACAGCCGACGCGCTCAACCGCATCCTTGCCGATCTCTGCACTCGGGGCACACCCAAGGTTCGTTTCCTCTACTTCCAGACCATGCTAGTTACAGGATTCCGTGTTCGTTTCTTCTACTCCGGACCATACCAGTTACTCGATTCCTCACCTCCGCTTGATTCGGATTCGTGGTGCAGCAAGACAGGGATACGTTGATTGTTTTTTGTTTTTTAAATTTCTTTGTTAACCTATTGGATCGGACGTTGTAACACAGCGTTTCTTCTTTATACCCATCGATTCGGAAGTTATAAAATCGAGCTTCTTTTTTTCTAGGTTGTCGTGTCGACGGTTAGTAATTCTACCCTCCAAAATGTAGTTGAAGGAATGCCTCTAGGGTTTGACTGCAAATAAAACCTTGAACTTTTATTCGGTGTGGTATTATCCGTCAAATAATTTTAGGAACGAAGTAGTTTCTGCTGGATGCCTTTTTTAATTAGCTTTGTAGTCGGTATGCATTATTGAGCGTTTTTTCTTGTTGCGTATAGGATGGTGCTACTGCTTCTCTAAAGAAACATGTTGAGGAAGCAGCCCGTGATCTCAGTGGAGAAACTTTTTCTCGGTGCATGGATCAGTTTTATGATAGAATTGCTAATCTTTTAGAAAGCAATGAAGTTGCTGACAATTTAGGTGCTCTACGAGCCATTAATGAATTGATAGATGTTTCATTGGGAGAAAGCGCTTCCAAAGTGTCAAAGCTCACTGCCTACATGCGGACTTTGTTCGAGGCAAAGCGTGATCCTGAAGTCTTAATTCTTGCCAGTGAAGTACTAGGTCACTTGGTGAAGTCTGGAGGAGCAATGACGGCAGACGAAGTGGAGCGACAGGTTGAGTTTTTTCTTTCTTCTATTTTTGTTTTTGTACTTTAGCATTTGCAACAAGTATATCTGTCTTCATTGACATATTTTTCTTCATTTTCAGATAAAAAATGCCTTCGCTTGGCTACATGGTGAAAGAATTGAATATCGTCGGTTTGCTGCTGTCTTAATTCTCAAAGTAATCATAGTCATACCTGATAGTACTATTTTTTTACAAAGAAATTCTATGTAGATTGGGGAATGAGGATAAACTCACTGATATAGATAAGTAATCTTTGAATATATTTCAATCTATATATTATTTAGTCCCAGCACATATTTTACATTACAATTTGTAATAAGTAGTTTGTATATGATAGTTTGGTGGCAGGATAAAGTCCAGATAATCCCAAAAGTTGCTGCCTATGACTTTTTGTTGTACTTATCCTACCATTGTGATCTATTACTTCCATTGTCTCATATTCATATCCAAGAAAATAATTGTTTTGTTTAATGATAAAACTGTTTTTTAAATAGTTCTAAATTTATAATCAACAGAATGTCACATTTCTTAACAGTTTTAACAAATAGACTTTCTTTTCTTCTTAAAAAAAGTTCTTGGCACAACTACTATTATTGTTGATGTTTTTAATGCTGAAACTGTTCAAGTAATTTTGAATTTACAAGCAGCAGTAGATTATTGAAAAGGTCTTAGCTCTACTATTCAAACAGATCCTCTATGCTTTTGTGTTTTACACCCATCTTTCAGAGTGTTTTAACTTTTCCTTTTCTTAGGAAATGGCTGAAAATGCATCCACTGTTTTCAACGTTCATGTTCCGGAATTTGTGGATGCCATATGGGTTGCATTAAGGGATCCTACTTTGGCTATTAGGGAAAGAGCTGTGGAAGCTTTGAGGGCATGCCTTCGTGTTATTGAAAAGCGTGAGACACGCTGGCGAGTGCAATGGTATGCTTAACATGTTTGATTTAAGGATTTTACCAAAGATGTAGCTTCTTACATTTAATTTTTCCAAATTGACTCATTTTGATCATGCTATCAAATAACAATGACCTGATAGGTTTTCATAAATGGAAAAGTGCTTAGTGCTTTATGAATGCTTGCCTTTCCTTCCTGCTTCGTGTTTTTTTGGATTGGCCTAAGTAAGCTCATAATGTACAACTTGTCTACATGATATATCTACATTGTCTGTTGCAGCATTGACAGGAAATTTGCTGTAAGCATATAAAGATGTTTTAATTACACTTTTTTCATTGCAACTGGTATAAAAAGTGGGTGCTATTAATGATGCTTTAACTTGTTATATTTAAAATTTAAGATGATGTACGCCATTTTTCTTTGACATAAGAATATTTGGCTAGCATTGACATTAGCAGGCTTTGAATGTTTCGTTGAAGTTGCAGTCTTAACTTAAAACATAGGTGGCAAACTTGGGTGATCCCAATATGTATCAGCCCAGTTTGATTGAAATCAACATAACTTTGATTCAATTTCTAAGGAGAATTCATTCATAATCGGTAAGCAAACTGAAATACTATGGGTTAAAGAATAAAATATGTACAAATCATTTGGGGTTAGATGCTTTCAGAGAGGTTTGCTGGTTCAGCCAAAATGGTGAAACACAGTGGAGACATGGATTTCTTGCCACCAAAATGTGGAGCATCACAGTGAGGGAGGAGGATTGTATCCACTAGTTCGATTCTGCTGGTGTTTTTCTGATGGAGAAAGGTTGCCACGTGAACTGGATAGCTGAAGGACCAAGGTTGTGAGGTTGGGTTGGGAATACTGAATGGATGCAGATTTTTATTATTAGTAACTAAAATAGTCATATATCTATGTTATTTGTTAAATTAGTATTACACTACAACAACAATAACAACCCAGTCTTATCCCACCAGGTGGGGTCGGCTATATGGATCCAAGGTTGTAAAAATCGCTAGGCGGTAGCCGGGCGGAGAACCACCGCCTAGCGCCTAGGCGGCCTAGGCGGGGCCTAGGCGGGGCCTAGGCGTTTTTACTGTTTATAAGGAGTCCAGTTAATGGTATTATGAATAAATGTATGCTTCTCCTTTGGACCCCTAGCTTAAGATATTTCTATCATTTCGCCTACTAAAAATATAATAAAATAGGTATATATCAACCAATTAAACATAGACTATAGTGGATTAGTAACAAAATGATAGTAATATTTCCTCTGAACTTAATCAGATAATTCAAAATGACAAGAAGTTTAAAGTGTTTAAACTGACCGTGTGAAAATGCTTAACATCTTCCTCAAAGATATAAGCTTGCTGATATGATCTTGCTCATTATGAATATCAAGGTGAAATTGAAGGTTCATCAAGTAGTTTGGAAGAACATCAGTCCATGCACCAATGCTCACGTCAAAAAGTACATCCCTAGGCCAACTAAGTGTACCTTTAATTTTTCAACACTGATATTGTAAATCCCACTATCAGCATATTAATAAATAAATACCAAGAAAATAATATGCATATGCTATCCATGATATATTTTTATTTTTATATTAATTTTTTAAAAAAAAAAAAATGCTCGCTAGTCCCCTACCCTAGCCGCCTAACCCCCTACGCTACCCCCTACCCTCCCCCCCCCCCCACAACGCTCGATTCCTTCACGCTGGGGCGTTGGGCTGGGCGTAGCGCCCCTACCGATTTTTACAACATTGTATGGATCATTCTATGCCATTGGGTTTTGTCCCTATTATATCATCATTTATATTTAAATAAATTTTATCGTGTTTTATTGTTGCTAACTAAGTCTTTTTTAGTCTTCCTCTTTCTCTTTTGATGTGCATATTTGTTATAGTTTCACATCGCCTAACTGGGGTATTTATTGGCCGTCTAACTATATGTCCATATTGTTTTAAAGAAGTTTTTCATCAATAGATGAAACTTTGACTTTCTCTCTAATGCTCTCATTTCGTATTCTGTCCTTCCTCGTATGTCCACACATCCATCTTAATATCCTCATCTCTGCAACTTCATCTTCTGCTCATGTGCTCGAGTCATAGCCCAATATTAAGCACCATATAACATAGCAGACCCAATTGCGTTTTGTAGAATTTTCCTTTAAGTTTTAGAGGAACTTTACGATCACATAAGACACCCGACACTAACCTCCATTTTTATTATTCTGCTTGTATTCTTTGTACAACATCTCTCTCAACCCCTCCATCATTTTGCAAAAATGATCCTAAATACTTAAAGCTCTCAGTTCACAACTTGTTATTTCCTATCTTAACAATTATTTTATTACGTCTAATATTGCTAACCTTAAATTTCATTTATTATGTCTTTACTCTAATAAGCCTAAAACCTTTCACTTCTAGTATTTTCTGCCAAGATTCTAGTTTAACATTTATTCCTTCAGGCGTCTCGTCTATCAAAACAATATCATCTGCAAACAACATACATCATGGTATTGTATCTTAAATGTGTCTAATGAGTTCGTCTATGATTAGTGTAAAAAGATAGAGACTTAGAGCTGATCCTTGATGTTATCCTATTCTTACTTCAGTTAATCCGCCTTATGTCTTCATTTTGGTCGTTATATCCTTATATAGATCTTTAATTAGTTCAATATATTTAATGCTAACACCTCTCTTTTTTAGAATTTTTCATATAATTTCTCTTGTGACCCTATCATAAGCTTTTCTAGGTTAATGAATATCATGTGAAAATCTTGCTTTTGCTCCCAATACTTTTCAATTAGTTGTCTGAGAAAATGTATAGCTTCTACTGTCGACCTTCCAGGCATGAACCTAAATTGATTTTCGGTCACTATGTTCTCCTTCCTTAATCTTTTTTCTTACTCTTTTCCAAAGTTTCATGGTATGACTCATTAGTTTAATACCCTATAGTTTGTACAATTTTATACGTCTCCCTTATTCTTATATAAGGGAACTAGACTGTTTACCCTCTTGATTAGGCATTTTTTTATTTTCAATATCATATTAAATAATTTTATAAGTTATTCAGTATCTTGTTTTCCTAAACACTTCCATACCTCAATTGGGATATCTTTTGTCCTGCAGCTTTTTCATTTTACATCTTTTTAAAACTTGTTCTACTTTTGAAGTTTGAATTCTACGATAAAAATTTAAATTTCTATACTCATTTGACCTACCTAAATTTTCTAAGTTATGTTGGTTACCTAAATCTTCATTAAAAAGTGATGAAAATATATATTCCATTGCTCTTTTATTTCTCTATTATTTACTAGTACTCTATTGCATTTATCTTTAATACATCTTATTTGGCTAAGATCTTTTGTTTTTCTCTCTCTGACTTTAGCTTTTCTATAAATATCTCTTTCCCTTCTTTTGTATCCAAGTTTCGATATAATCGTTCAAAAGTTTCTTTTTTTGCTTCATGTACTATTTTCTTATCCTCTCTTGGCTATTGTATATTTTTTAAGTTTTCCTTGTTTTTCAAATTTATAATTCCTTATAGGCTATTCATTTTTCCTTCACTTTCTCCTGTACTTTCTCATTCCACCACCACGATTTCTTACTTGGTGGTGCATGACCCTTTGACTCACTAAGTATACTCTTGGCTACTATTTTCAACTTTGATATCATCTTATCCCATGTCGTATTATAGTCACTGTATATTTCACCTAATTCTTGTACTTCTACCTTCTCCTTAAATATGTTTTGCTTTCCTTTTTTTAATTTCTACCACTTAATTCTAGGAGTCGTTATATTTTTCTTCTATTAATACTATGATTAAGGCGTATATCTAACACTACTAATCTATATTGGGTAGTTAAGCTTTCTTTACGGATGACCTTACATTCTTTTTAAATCTTTCCATCCCTCTTCCTAATATAAAAAAGTTAATTTAAATTTATTATTTTCATTTTTGAATGTGATCACATATTAGTTAGAATAAGTCATATGCCATCGCAAAATCTAATATAGTTTTCCCTTCTTCATTTCTTGTTCCAAACCCATAACTCCTATGTACTCTCTAATATTCTTCATTTTTCACTCTGACATATCCATTTAGATCGTCTCCTATTAAAATCATTTTATTTGACGGAATGTTTTGTAATACCTTATCTAAGTCGTCTTAAAATCTTGATTTAGTTTCTTCATCTAATTCTACTTGGTGCATATATGCTAATTACGTTTACAACTTCTTTCGCCACTATTATCTTGAGACCTATAATTTTATTTCCTTTTTAACTACTCTAACAACTTCATCTGACTATCTAAAAAATATCCGCTCCATTTCTTATTTTAGTTGGTAAATTAGTATTACGCTAATTAGCATATCAATTATAATCAAATGATATTAATTAACATATTCATACTAATTATAACTAATATTTATATCAAATCAGTAATGATCTGACAGACATGTTATTTATCCTAAACTTAGATGATTTTTTTTTGTCATATTGATATACATGTAATTTGGATAAGAGTATCCTCTTAATATCATATATATTATTTGTCATTAATACAGTTAAGTTAATTCGATCATCATCATTATCTTTAATAATATGACTATTTTGATTATTAATAGTGACATGTATATTATTGATTTTATGTTAGGATTATTACTTAACAATACATATATATTGCTAATTTTATGTCATGGTCATTATCATGGTCATCATTATTTGTCTAACAATATAATGTAAATATCAGATATGTAACATTAGTTATGAATATGATCAGTTTAATTTGATTATACTTTTTATACTAGCTAATATTCCAAATGATTACAAATTATTGTGGATACAGTGTTTTAGTGATATTCCTAATATTTTATATTAGCAATTATGATAATCATATTATTAGTTTGATATTATAATTTATAATAATAACCAAAATTAATTGTGCATGATTAACTAATTGTCCAATATCAATTTATTTTTCTAAAATCATTATTGTTATTATTTTCTTATGGATTCGATCCAATTGACTTTGCTAGAGATAAGACAACCATGTCTTAAAGTGGAGGACAAAGTAGTAGCAACACTCAAACTTTTGAAATGTTGGCAACCTTTTGTAGCAAATCTGCCACGCTCTAACCACTGGGCATCCCGTGGGGACGAAATGTTGGCATCCTATGCTACTTGAACGTGGGCATGAATGTTCTATACATGTATGAAGGGGATAATTGAAGTCACCACGTATTGGAGCTAGGAATGCTATAAATTAGATCAGAGATTTAATGCACGTTACATTTCTTATATCAGAATGTATCTAAGCTCAGAACATGTGCACATAATTAGAGCCATATATATACCACACTACAAATTTGGATTGACACTGGCATATATGAGCTTACCCAGGAAAAGATTAAAGAGGTCTCCATTGGAACTAGACAAACAATTAGATAGTTAGAAAATCTTATAAAGGCTGTCAAATATCCTCGTTCATGAGAAGTGATGAGAAACGTTAGATAATGTTTTCCACATGAGTGTGGTCTTGAGTAAGAGTTCCAGAGTTAAGATCTTCTTTCATTGTGAAGCTTTGAAGTTAGAGTCTTACCAGTCTATTTTTAAATATGATTGATTAACTTTTCTAATTGTAAACTATTTTTGTTATTTCTATTTCAATCTGTCATTTACGTCACATGTTATGCCATTTAAAATGTTCCGAGTAGGCATTATGTTGATTCCAATGAGTTATATCTGTTAAAGAAAATGTTATGTTGAGATTTCTCTTAATATGACCTCTTTTGTAAGGAAGGTCTCATGTTCCTCTATATCAGGGATGCCTGTTTTGTTACATCAGCCTCTTGCCAAATTTGTCGCAATGATATGCGCTTTGTTAGATAAGCTATTGGCCACATTTGACGTGGACCCATACCATTGTGGTTTATCAAAGGCAACAGTCACAGCTGATCCGAATTTCTGCCAAGCTTTTTCTTATCTATGTTGTAGTTTTCTTTAGAACTCCAGAATTCCATCAATTCTAGTGTCACTTATCTTAATATTCTCATCTCACCTTATTGTTGTGTGTGTTTTCTAATTCTTGTGCTTCCTATGATTGCAATCATTTTTCTTTTTGAGACGTCCTCCTTTATATTAGTTATTATTTTGTTGGATGATCATCTGACACTTCGTCACATAAAATAAGTTTACATTATAATTTTTCTGTAAAATTTTGGTCATATAAAACTAAATTCAGATCGATATCTAATGTAATTTTAGTTTAAGATGATATATTCTTAGGTGACTAATAAATGCCCCGATGTGAGATCATGACAAATATACACATTAATTGAGAGAGTTCAAAAAAAACTTGGTTAGTAGTAATAACATTAGATAAAATTTATTTAAATATAGATAATGATATAGTAGGGAATCAAGCTCAATGACATAGGTGATCCATATAGTCGATCTCACTTAGTGGGATACAGACTTGTGGTTGTTGTATCTCTCTAGAAGATCATTTTATATATTGGTCTATTTGACTAGAACTCCTTTATTGTCGAGTTTTGATGGAAATCAAGATTCTAAAATTGCTAGGCGCTAGTCGGGCGCCAGACCACCATCTAGCGCCTAGTGCCTAGGCCGCCTAGGTGGGGACTAGGCGACGCTAAGCGGATTAATCGGTATCAACATAATTAACTTAATAGATCACATATTATAATTCCAACACAATAACATCAAATTTAAAATGAGTTCAAACTTCAAAATTGCACAATTAATAAAATATTATAGTCATATAACACATACTCAAATTTAAAATGAGTTCAAACTCAAAATTACACAATTAATAAAATATCATAGACACAAACTCAATATCGTTGGACACAAACTCAACATAAAATTTATTCTACTACTTCTCCATAATTTCAACAACTTGTTCTTCATCGGACACAAACTCAATATCATCATTGTGTTCCTCCTCTTTTCTTTGGATTCGAAATCATCCTTGTGAAGTTCTCTCACTCTAGAGCTTTTTCGGGGTTGTAAATTTTCATCTACTCCACTTGCTTCATTAACTATTTGCCATGTGAGCCCAGAACTTAGTTCAACTTCATTATCTTCCCCACCATTCACAATCCAACCTTGTGCATTTGAAGCATCTTTTGCAAGAAGGACATCGACATTTCTTTCTTTTTCTCTTTGTTATTTGTTCAACAATCTAGCATTAAATTTAAATTGGACAAATACTAGATTGTTCAATTTGTTGACATCCAACCTGTTTTTTTCTTTGTGTGAATCTAAAAAAAAGAGAGTAAATATTAAAGGAGAGGTGCTTTTCCCACCCTCGGTCCCATTTCATTTCTCACCCCCCTCTCTCTCTCCTTAATGAAATGTCGCATGTGCCCTCCTCCTCTTTTCTTTTCTTCTTTTTTGTTTTTAATTTATTTAAATTTTTATAAAATAAATATTAATGAAAAAATATTAATAAAAAAAATAAAAAATAACTGCTGTCATTAATTTTTAATTAATTTAATTAATTATTTTTTATCAATAATTTTTTTATTTTTTTATTTTATTTAATTTTTATTATTTAAGCAATTTTATTTATTATTTTTTATAAATACTTTATTTTTAAAATTTTATATAAATTTAATTTAGTTTTATTTTAATCAATTTTGTTTATTTTCTTTTTTCATAATACTTGTATTTTTTTAATTTATTATTTTTTAAATTTGGTTTTTTTATTGATTTTATTTTTTTATTAATTATTTTTTTATCAGTTTTATTTTTTTGAATAATTTTGTTATATGTCTATAATCTTTTGCTTATTTTTAGTTATAAATTTTAGGAGATATTATTTATAAAAATTTTAAAAGTATAAAAATAAAATAAAATTTATATATCTAAAACTAACAAAAATACTAACAATTAATAGTGAACACATTCATAACTTAAGAACAAACATTTTTTTTTCAAATGAAGAACACATGTAATAATACAAAAAAAACATAAAAATGCATAAAAAGTACATTTTTAGTCAATATTGCCTCCAAATTCTGCTCCTGACGCGTTTGGTGGTGGTATACCCATTACTTCGTACCACAAAAGAATACGTGTCCTATAACGAGTGACCCATCCTTTAGCTTCATACAATGAATGTTGCCACCACCACGTTGGAATGGGAGGTACAGGGTAATGAGGATGTAAGAAAACTTGTACAAAGTGATTACCAACATGAGCAATAGTAATTTCTCAACGTTTTTGGTCTGGAACTGGAGGAGTTCTTAATGACGAGTAAAACAACTCCCAACATTCTCACCAAATGTATGCAGTACAAGATTGTACCTTGATGCGATGACAATTCCCAAAGGCATAACATCCATCCAAAATATTTGTGGGGCACTCGGCTCGAACCAATTCAATGAGAATAATAGATTAGTTACCAAATTTGGATCTGGACAAAGTTGATCATATAGATCCATATTTTGTTGAATCTCTTCCATAAGCTCGAATCGTACTTGAAACAAACTTTCTTCACCATACCCAATTAGTACAGCTATTGCCCTGAATCCACAATGACCATCAGGTTGAACATCAACAGTGTGAGAAATATAACGCTGCAGAGGCACAGGTAATTTCTCAATATAAGTATCATGGATGGATGGAA
>JAGFNQ010004967.1:79707-264463 GCA_024364735.1 Boesenbergia rotunda
GGACAATTTAAAGGGAGGGGAGGCTCTGACATGTGTCAAGAGTTGAAAGGTAGATAATTTAAGGAGAGGAGAGGTTCTGACATATGTCAAGAGTTGAAGGGTGGACAATTTAAGGGGAGGGGAGGTTCTGACATGTGTCAAGAGTTGAAGGGTGGGCAATTTAAGAGGAGGGGAGGTTCTGACATGTGTCAAGAGTTGAAGGGTGGGCAATTTAAGAGGAGGGGGGAGGTTCTGACATGTGTCAAGAGTTGAAGGATGGGTTGAAGGGTGGACAATTTAAGGGGAGGGGGGAGGTTCTGACATGTGTCAAAAGTTGAAGGATGGGTAATTTAAAGAAAGTGAGGAGTTCTGACATGTATCAAGAGTTGGAATTGGGGTAATTTAAACGGATGAGAAATTTTGACATGTGTCAATGGTTGGAAGAGGGGTAATTTAAAGAAAGGGGGTGTATTGACAGGTGTCAATGGTTAGAGGATGGGTAATTTAAAGAGAGAAGGTTCTGACATGTATCAAAAGTTAGATAGGGGGTAATTTAAGTGTCGAATTAGGAAGGTAATTTAAAAAAAGAGAAAGATTCTTATTTATGTTAAAAATTATATAAAATAAAAAAATAAACAATTTTTATAATAAAATAAACCAAATTGATTAAATAAATAAAATTAAATAAATTAAATAAAATTTAGAAAATAATAAACAAAATTAATTTAATAAATAAAACTAAATAAAAATTAAATAAAATTAAAATATATATATAAGTATTAATGAAAAATAATAATAAACAAAATTAATTAAAAAAATAAAACTAAATAAAATTATTATATAATCATTAATAAAAAAATAATAAACAAAATTAATTTAAAAAATAAAACTAAATAAAATTAATATATATATAAGTATTAATGAAAAAGTAATAAATAAAATTAATTAAATAAAATTAAATAAAATTAATATATATATATAAATAAAAGTATTAATGAAAAAATAATAAATAAATTTAATAAAAAAATAAAATTAAATAAAAAAATAAAAGTATTAATGAAAAAATAATAAACAAAATTAATTAAAAAAATAAAACTAAATAAAATTATTATATATAAGTATTAATGAAAAAATAATAAACAAAATTAATTTAAAAAATAAAACTAAATAAAAATAATATATATATAAGTATTAATGAAAAAGTAATAAATACAGTTAATTAAATAAAATTAATATATATATATATATATATAAAAGTATTAATGAAAAATAATAAAAAAATTTAATTAAAAAAATAAAATTAAATAAAAGAGGGGCGGGAGAGGGGCATGCAACATAATTAAATTTTTTTAATTAATTTTTTTTTAATTAAATGAGAGAATGAGCAGGGGAGGGGCACATGCGTTATTTGACTCGGGGAGAGAGAGCGGTGGAAGGGGGGTGCGCGTTGTCAGAATTGTCAGGGGGGTGGGAGAAGCAATTTGCATATTAAAGCTAGTAAAATGAATATATACTTTACATTAATTAAAGAATAAAGACTTGAAGTTTAAAACTTACTCTTTAAATGCACTCCAATTTCTTTCACACCAAATGTGCTTGTGGTTAGTGAAAGTATCCTCAATGCCACTCTTAGCAAGTTAGGCGTTCGAGCACCGTATGTACTCCTCTATGCATATGGATCAAATGTATCATCATTTTTTCACATGCTTTTGCTGCCAGTGTTTTTCCAAATAACACAGTCTTGTCTCTATATTTTGCAAATTTCTTGTTAATAATTGTATTTTGTAAATCCAACTCATTGGCATTCAAAATTTCTATGCATTAAAAAATCCCCATCGCGACCTCCTCATAAAAAGCAATAGAACTATCTTTGTAGTAAAAAATAGGGATTTAACAAAAAGACAGTGGTATGCAATGTATGTATCAAGTCTATCCTTCATTTTTGACTCAATAATTGCAATGATAGGCTAATAATTTGATTCCACGTTATTCACGGTCACCTGTGATATCTTTTTTAGCTCGAAGAAGCTCCCCATATAGAAACCCCATCTTATAGCTTTCTATCTCCATCTACCAATCGAATAATTCTAACTAAAGGAGTAAATATTTTCAAACAAGTATCACACTATTCCAAAAACTCATGCTCATCATAGTAGAGTAAGCCAATTTTCCTTTATTTGTCTTTGACCATTTACATGTCTCCCACATATCACTTGTAAACATGTCCCTTAAATTAGTTTTTTTTTCAATTAAACTTTGTATTGTGAGGAAATTTGATGCAAATCTGGTAACTCCTGGCCGAATTATGTCTCTCTTCTTTGTGAAACTTCTCATCAATGACAAAATCTTATGGTAAGCATAAATAAAAATAGTAAAAATTTGGATTGTTCAATAACCTTTTTATATTGTGGAAGCTTGCCAATACTTTCAAGCATGAGATTAACAGTGTGAGTTGCACATGAACTCCAAAAGATCTCAAATCGCTTTTCTTTCATCAATTTAGCTGTAGCCATATTGTTGGTGGCATTGTCTGTTACAATCTGAATAATATTCTGAGCTCCTACTTGTTCAACACACTTGCCAAAATACTCAAAAATAAATTTAGCAGTATGTGCCTCATCTGAAGACTCCTTGGACTCTAGAAATGTAGTACCTCCTTGCAATTAACACACAAATTTAAGATGCTTTTTCTTTTTCTATCACTCCATTCATCTGTAATGATCGAGCACCCATTCTTTGCCCATTTTTCTTCATGTTTCTTTAGCAGTTGTTTTGTTCTTTCAAATTCGGCTTTTAACACTGGTTCCCTAAGTTGATATTGATTTGGAGGCTTGAATCCTGGTCCAAATTGTCCCACTGCTTCCATTAGTTGTTTGAAGCTATCATTATCAACGACATTCAATGGGATTCCATTTTCATAAACTCATCTCCCAACACATTGTTGAACTTGTTGAGTTCTCTCTTTGAAAAGAGCCTCATTTATATTTTGTCGGCGAGACATTTTACTCCCACTTGAACCTACATTTTCTGGAGCAATTGTTGATGCAAATCTATCCATGGTGCCAAGAGGAAGAGGTTTTTTTAAATGGATCTATCCCTTCAATTTCAGAATCTTCTTCTTCATTATGAGAAATAATCACTTTTGCTTTACAACTTTGTTGTTCCATTATTTTGTTCTTTCTGTTCCTCCCTTCTAAAATAACCTGTTTGCACTTGTTTTTATCTTCTTGAGATGCTTTTCGATAACTAGATATATTTTCAGGTATATTTCCTATGTGCTCCTTGATCTTATATACTCCTCTTGATATCATTTTTCTACACAGCTTGCATTTAATTTTGTTGGGGTTCTTAGGATCAATCAACATCCCAAACTCTCATTCGATCTCATGTGACTTTCTTCTAAGAATTCCGTATTCAGGTTGAGTAACTGATGCTGTCGCAGATGGATTGCTTGCCATTGTAATTGTAATAATCTGAAAAGTTATTTAAAAAAAAATTAAAGAACTTTAGAATCATTAATAAATAATAACAAATTTAAAAAATTTATATATAACATAATTGAGATAAAATTATAATTTATATATAAAATATTAAAACATAAAATATTTGGATTTTAATACTTAAGATTATTGAAATTAATAAATAAAAAATATAAATTAGTAAAATAAAATTTTTAGAATATAAATTTGATTTATATAAATTAATAAAATTTATTAGAATATTTTAAATTTTAAATATAAAATTTTGAATAAAAATATGATTTATAATTAATAAATATGATTTTAAATATAAGATATTTAATAAGATTTATAATTAATAAAACTTGTAAAACATTTTATTTTTAAATATATTTTTTATATAATTTTTTGAGATAATTTAATTAAGATTTGGAAAAGCCAATTCGAATTATCCATTTATTTGAGAAAATGTCTAAATTAAATAGAATAATAAATATAAATAATAAAATTAAAAAAAACACTACGCCACAGCATCGCGACGCTGCCATTGGCACAGGACGCGTCGAGGGATGCGTCTGGCACTGCCATACTTGTCGTCGGAGACTTCTGGTGGCGTCGGATACCTCCGGCGATGTGCTCGTCGCCGGAGGCATTGACCCGCAACACTAGATGCGCCGCGAGACGCCTTCGGCGCCATCGGACACGTTGCAGGACGCTTTCGGCTGCGCCAGATGTGTTGCCGGAGCCATTTGGCACCGTCGGAAGAATCGTGCGACGAGTCCGGCATCGTCGGAAGCATCGCAGACTTACTAGTGTGGAAAATTGGAAACTGGAAAATAGGAAACACACTTGCTAGTGATAAACTTTTGGAGGAGCGTCCAACGGCGCAGCAGCAGATAAGGTAGATGAATAGACAAAATTTAGGCTTTTATGGCTTTTAAAAAAAATAAATCCCGACTTTTTCACGACGCAGCGCCTAGGGCCGTTGTGCCTAGCGCCGTATAGGACTGCTTAGGTGGCTCTTCCGCCTAGGCTGGCCGCAGAGGAGGTGTCCGGGGTGGCCAACGGCCGCTGAGCGGCTAGGCAGCAGGTGACCGCCTAGGGCGAGTTTTCAAACACGGATGGAAATTATGTGGAGAATTCTATAAAGATGGGGTTGTATCAATGATTAACTCTAAATCTATACCTTTTTTACTTTTGTCATGGATGACTTCATTGAATACATACCAAGATACGTTATCATGGCACACATTGCTTGCGAATGACATTGTTTTAGTCGAGACATAAAGAGTAAATGTTAAGTTCGAATCTTGATAGGAAATGCTAGAAGTAAAAGATTTTAGGCTTAGTAAAGATATAATTTATAGAATTTAAATTTAGGAGTATTAGATATAGCAACACAATTTTTAAGTTGGTAGATTAGGAGTTACCTATAACTAAGAGCTTTAAGTATCTAGGATTTTTTTTTTACAAAAGGATGGAGGGGTTGATAGAAATGTTTTACATATGATATAAATAATATAATTGAAGTGGAGGAGGGTGTCAGTTGTTCTTTGCGATTGTACCTTTAAAGCTTAAAAGAAAATTTTACAAAATGGTGGTTAGTCTTGCAATGTTCTATGAAGTTAAATATTGGGCTATAAAGCAAGCACATGAGCAAAATATAAGAGTTGAAGAGATGATAATGTTAAAGTGAATGTGCGGACACATAAGGATCAATATGATAAGAAATGAGAACTTTAGAGATTTAGTTAGAGTTGTGCTTATTGAGGAAAAAATTGAGAGTTGCATTTAAGATGATACAAACACATACTTAAACGTCCAATAAATGCCCCTGATAGGCAAGAGACATTATGATAAATATGCACATTAATATAAGAAGAGATAGACCAAAGAGGACTTGGTTAGCTACATAAAAGAGGATGAACTTATTGAAATATAGATAAGGATATAGTAGTGGAGGAAATTCGACGCCGTAAGAGCATTCATATAGACAACCACAATTAGTGGAATAATGACTTTGGTTGTCGATATTGTTGTTGATTGTCTGTAATTCCTCTTCCTATATTCTTGTCTTCCATTTGAACTAATACTTTTTGTGTATCATTTGTGTGCTTTTGGCTAGTCTAGCTTGGAGTTATTTGTAATATTCATTGCTAATCTATCAATTCACATTCTTGTTAACCCCTTTTAATCCTAAGCAAATCAAAATTTGATGCTAAATGAGAGTTTATTTCTGCCTGGTTCCTACAATCCTACTTGGCAGCTTTAGCCTTCATGATCTTTTATGTTTTATAAGTTCTTATGATTTTGAGTCAGACCCTTCAATTCTTTCCCAAGCATGTGACAACACTAGGATGGCATAGCTTAAACGAAGAACTACATGCAGGATAGACCTGTATGATATGCTTTCTTACTGGTAAAGGGTGATTGATTAATTATCTGGTTAAAACTCTGATCTCCTTTGGAAAATACCCTTGTATTGTGGATCATGTAGTGACATTGTTGAAGCCAATGATTTATAGGCTTGTAAGTGATAAGGTTCTTGAGCTAGGTTTCCTAACTCAGTTACCTTGGCTCTTTGAGCTCAAATATTATGTTAGAAATTGAATTAGTTCACTTGTAGCCACAAAAGCTTAATCCTTACTCAAGGACTGAAGTTACACTTTCTTTGGGTTTCTTGCGGTTATTCTTCGGAAATGTTTTTTTCCCCTCTTATAGTTTATTCTTCCTTTTCCATCATCAGGTATTATCGTATGTGTGAAGCTGCACAGGTGGGACTTGGTAAAAATGCTTCTGTTCATAGTATTCATGGCTCATTACTTGCAGTAGGTGAACTATTAAGGTAACTTGCTTTTTTATGATTATTTGCTGTCTGTTTTGTCTTCTGGATGTGACGAGTGTTGTGATATATTCTATTTTATTGGCATGAAAGCTTGTTATTTGATTGAATGAAATACCTTTTGTTGAGTCCTAAGCAATTATTTTTCTTTACAATTTGGTATTGAACTTCTCTAACCCATCTTTCCTTTCTCATTTTCGTTTCGTTCACCTGTGATGTGTGTCATTGCGTGCCCCTCTGCATTTCATACATTTTCTTATCTAAAATTATCTCTCTTGTCTATTGGAAGATATTAGTTGACACCCAAGAATATCTCACATGATAAGTCAACACCCACCTAACCATCTGTTATGCCATAAAAAAATCGTTACACTTTGATTCTCAATGTTATTTTGGAGTACATCTGCACTACCAAGAGGTAGGATATCCTACCATTAGATTTTGAAATCCTCAACCTTATATCAATCATGCAACCATTGTATCATCGCAAAAGAAAAGAGGAACCTTCCTGCATAATGCATCTCTTCCCCTCTATAATACTTTCATGCTACACTACCACTCTAGGCCTTGGTAAACCCTCCCCCACTCCCCTCCAAATGATCAAGCTCTTTGACTTTGTTCCCAAGATCCATCGTAGGTTGGTTTTGAGAGCCTTATGACAGGTTACTCTATTAAACACGGATTGCAGACCCCTGTATGTTGTTTGGTCTGATGAATGGAAATCCCTACCACAGAAAAGAAGCGACTCTTCCCACTTCTCTGTCACCATTGGTTCTTGTTATTGTGGTAAAAATCAGTATAACAAAATACCAATCTTAGATCTTTATTTCAATTGATTTGTCCACCTAACTACTCACTCCTTGCTTTTGTTTCTGTAGGTGCACAAACACACATGAAACAAGATCCACCTTGCTTCCTGAAATCTCTATCCTCTTTTCTCTAGTTGATGTAGATATTGTTTTCCTTCTGACTATGTGTCATCTCTATTTCCTCCTGCATAAATGACACCATAGTCTTTTGAGTCATTGGTCTCTGTTAATTTCTGTTGAATTCAATGACACCAATTATCTCCCTTGATCTAGAGCATTCCAGTTTCACATGGGCCCTCAATGGAAATTCATTCACCTTGATGTTGGTCCTCCTGAGGAAGATAATACTGCGAAATTAAAATTCTAAGTGGTGTGAATCTGATTATGTGGTCCTCACCTAGTTTCTGAACAACCTTGGTCAGTTTGTCATCTCTACAGTGAAGTTTCATCTAGAGCATGCAGGAGTTTTTTTTGTGACAAACATACTTTGAGCAATTACTTGTTGTCCTCACCTAGTTTCTGAACAACCTTGGTCAGTTTGTCATCTCTACAGTGAAGTTTCATCTAGAGCATGCAAGAATTTTTTTGTGACAAGCATACTTTGAGCAATTACTTGTCTCTCAACATAAATCTATTTCTTTGAAATTTTAAAATTTCACATCACATCAACGTAAGGTATCATCAATTCAAGGTTACTACCCCAAGTGGGAAATGGGATTAACTAGTTCAATATCATCCATTCTCTTCTGATCACATTACATGGTTAAAACAACATGGTGCTATCTTACATGAAAGTTCTTGTGACATTCATCCCTTCTTATATCCACTTGATGGTAGAGAGCATTTTTCCTAGTGTCTTCAATGTTCGATAAATTGAATCAATTATGATTGAATTGTGTTAGGGATAAAAGAGAGATGATGATTTCTTGATCTGCATATTAACAGCGATATAGCTTTAAGGAAAGTTCAATGATGGAATCAAGGTTTGAAGTGCCGAATCGTGTTGGTTAGCACATGTGAAATTTATCATCATGCCCACCGACCACCAGCACATGAAACACTTGGCACTGACATTGGCACCGTAGAAATACTGAGGTAGAGGAGGAGAGGAAGAAGCAATTGGAGAGAAAGGGTTGCGATGAGTATGGTGGGTAGTGGTCGGCCACGTCGGACTGCGAGTGTGTGGGCGGTGGACGATTGTGGGCCGCCGTGGGATTATAAGTGTGTGGGCTGCGATGGCTGTGACGAGGAGGGGGGAGGTTGCACACTTAACTATAGGCGGATCCCTGTCACTGATGCTGGATGACAATGGAGCTCTGTAGAAAAAGAATTTGACTGCTTTGGTGAATTACCCAGTGAATCTTACATCGACGATATCCTTTTCCATTGTTAATTTTTTGGCAGCAGCTGTAGGATTTTGCTGTTGTATCTTCTTTCACATCTCTTTTCTGCTTTGACTATGTGCAATATAATTGAAGTGATTTTTCCTAGGAATGCCTAAATTTTCTTCTATATTCATCATATTACTTGAAGGATCCATGTTTATTAAGCTTCATTTACTTTTCAGGAATACAGGTGAGTTTATGATGTCCAGGTACAGAGAGGTGGCAGATATTGTTCTCAAATACTTAGAGCATCGTGATAGGCTTGTTCGTCTCAGCATTACATCATTGCTTCCCCGGATTGCCCATTTTTTGCGTGACAGATTTGTGACAAACTACTTGAAGGTTGAAATTGTTCACACTTCAAATTTCAGAACTGTATAACATCTGGCACGGAATGTATTTGGCTATGTTTGATCTGATTATGATGGTTTCCTTGCTGCAGATATGCATGGATCATATCCTTGCTGTTTTACGGATACCAGCTGAACGTGCTAGTTGTTTTATTGCTCTTGGAGAAATGGCTGGCGCTTTAGATGGTGAACTCATTCCTTATTTGCCAACAATTACCTTGCATTTGCGTGATGCTGTATGTATCTTGTTTCCTTGTTGACTTTTTGTTCAGAGCTTTTCACCAGATATCGTGTAAAACTTGTAGATTGCTCCTCGGAGGGGAAGACCATCACTAGAGGCTTTGGCTTGTGTTGGAAGCTTTGCTCAAGCGATGGGCCCTGCTATGGAGCCTCATGTTCGCAGCCTCTTGGATTCAATGTTTTCTGCTGGTCTTTCTACTAATCTTGTAAAAGCTCTTGAACAAATTACTCTCAGGTTTGGTTGAAAACTTAGAGCTGCTAACCTTTTTCTGTTTGTCAATTTGATAATTTATGACCTTGCTAAATTTGTGCTTGCCTCTGTAGCATTCCTTCATTACTTCCGATGGTGCAAGAACGCTTGCTGGATTCGATCTCAGTTGCACTTTCAAAACCTTCAAAGCCAGGTGTTACTGGAACTCGTACTAATACAATAACCAATATTCAGCAGATTCCAGATGCTACTGTCTCAGTTGTGCAACTTGCTCTGCGAACTTTAGCACAGTTTGATTTTAAGGTGGTCCATTGGATTTTTATGTTTATGTGATTATGATTTCCTTAAGTTTGCATGAAACCTAATATAGATGTGTATAGGGACATGAGCTTCTTGAGTTTGCTAGAGAATCTGTTGTTATATATATGGAGGATGAAGATGGAAATACACGGAAAGAAGCTGCCATATGCTGCTGCAGATTAGTTGCAAATTCCTTATCTGCAAAATCTGCTTCACATTTCAGTTCAAGTAGATTTAATCGAATTCGTGGTGCTAGGAGGCGTCGCCTTGTGGAGGAGGTTTGTATTTGTGTCTGTGCGTTTATTATTCCGTATGCTTGCCTTCTTAAGTTGCTTTTCCATTATTACATTTGGTTGCCTTATTAAACTTGAGCAATGATAGAGAGAGTGAAAATGGAAGAGTGAAAATCATAGTGAATGATGTGGCATGACGTGGCATTTTACATGCACATGTTCGATTATCGCTTGGACACCATTGGCGGCCTTCGGCCGCCGCCCCGAATCAAACTATACCCTGGGGGGCACGGTGAACCCGTCGGAGATTATGCATGCAAGGTGCCACGTCATTCACTATGGTTTTCACTCTCCCAATCATTATTCATTAAACTCAGTGCACACAATTTTTCCTCAACTTAATGAGTAAAATCTAACAGACATCTTGAGTTGACATTTTATCATCTTACTCAATTTAAAGGCTCAAAATCTCAGCATGGTATGTTTTTCTGAATATCTTTATGACTGAGGCAACTGGATTTGATGAGGACAATGAGATGCTATAGCATGAGATTGTATAAAAGTTCTTGATTTTTAGAAGGGAACTTAGGGTGTGTTCATTTATTATCCTTAATTAATTTACTCCAACAACACTATTCAGCGATGATAAGTATCTATTCCACTTTTTTCTTCATCTTAAAGTTCTTGGAAGCCCTATTTCAGATTGTTCTGTACATACGAACAGATAACTTCATCATACTACTAAGGTTTTCTTTGCCTTTCCTGCTCACACCATATGAATTAATGGTTTCGCATAAGCATTCCAAGCTTCAATATCTTATAGCTTGCCTTAATTATTTGGTTTAAGATTTTGGTTCATAGGAAGGTGACAATTGAGGGGCATATTATGACGTTCTCTTCAAATTTTAGGCAGAATTTTGTCCCCTAATTCCATTCTATTAAGAGCTGCTTATTATCAAGCTTATCCAGATGATGATTCTTATTTGCATGCACGGCCTGTGGACAAAGCTGTAGATCATCTTCTACTCTAGATGGTGGAATTATGATCATTTGACCGATACTCATGATGGGTTTTGCTTCAACTTATGTTCGTACCAATGTAATATCCATTACAAATGGGTGAATATTCTTATCTTCTAGTCAATTCATGCCGGAACCTTACCTATGGTTAGTGTGGTTATATCTTTTTTTTTTCCTACACTGGTTAAGTAGCACAAATTAAACTCATGAAACAAGTAGCCATCAAATCAAAATTAGAACAATATAAGGATGTTATCAATTGCCATCAAATGCCCTGTGCCTTAGGATTAATATTATATTTGGAGTTTTAGTCTTAGCATCAATAGCTAGGTGCCAGAATCATAGTTGCCAAAACGGTATCAGGATTGGGATTGCAATGTCAAAGAATCCAAAAAATCAGTCGTTTCGGATAAGAAGGATTGGTGAAATCGAAATCGACAAATACAGTTGAAAATGAGAAAGATATAGAAAAAAATTTATGTGCTATTATATATCATTATATCCAATTATTAATATGTAAGATACAAATAATGCCATATTTATTTTTTAACTTATCTCAATTTGACAATAGAAAATGAATTTTTTAGGTGGATTATGAGTGCAATCATGAATAGTACTAGAAGACATTTAAAGGGTGCATATCCTCTTGTAAGTTGTAACATTGGATGAACTAGAAGAGTATATTCATAGGAGGTGAAGTTCTAGAAGAATGAGAAAAAAAAAATCTGTATTAAGTGTTAGCTGAAATGCTCAGATGTACAATGAGTTGCTAGTGAACTTATTAAGTCTTAAGAAAATGTTTTGAATTCTAATTAGAGAAAATGAAATGGAAACTTTATTGTTGCATCGGTATTAATGATATTCTTTATTTGGAAGAAGGTTAAAAACTAGTTGGCAACCCTTGGATTGCTTTGTCATGTAAAGCCCAGTGCAACAAACAAACTCATATAAAAGGGCAGCCTGGTGTACGAAGCTCCCGCCAATGTGAGGTCCTAGAGAAGGGTCTATTGTACGCAGTCTTACCCTGTAACAAACAAACTCATATGCTCTACCTATTTGGTTAACTCTTTATCTCGCCATAAGTTTTTATTTAAGACCATATCATAGTGGTATGGGAGTTATTTTATATCTTCTAACTCTACTAGATTCAACTTTTCTAACTATAAAATTGATCAATTATTTGAACATGCTGATATCATCTCGACCTCCATTCAAGCTACTAGTAGTTACCCTTGTGTTTGTACATTAATTTGATCTCCTAGCAGTCCTATCCATTCATCTTAATATTCTCGCGTCATGTGAAATTAAAAATGTAGGAGATCTTACAAGTTAATATTCTGTTTTTTTCCTGAAAGTATCAAATGTTATTTATCTTACATGTGATTGCCAAGGTGAAAAATGATCACAAAGATAATTTTTGATTGTTTGAAGATCTACTTGGAATGCAAATATTGGGGAAGAAGGAGCTCAGATTTCATGGTTGTTGATGATTAACTTTGAGAAAATTTCATCCATATAGTTCCTTTTTTTATTAGAGTGAGAATGCAACAGTGGCTTGTGCAATTAGTGATAAATATTCTGTTACCACGCCCGACCAAGTTCATTACAATTATATATTTTTCACAAATTAAATTGTTTCTTTTTAAATGAAATGTTTTCCCCCTTCTCTTTGGTGTCTACTTGAACTCATTTTTAGCTACAATGTGTTTGGGTGCAGATAATGGAAGAACTTCTTACTGCAGCAGTTGCAGATGCAGATGTTAGCGTGCGGAAGTCAGTTTTTTCGTCACTGCATGAAGATGTTTCATTTGATGTATACTTGTGCCAGGCAGATAGTTTGAGTTCCATTTTTGTTGCTTTAAATGATGAGGTATTATTTCCTTATGACTTTTAGACCGTCTTTGGGATTTTTTAGTTAATAAAATAGACTAATTTTTTTTATTAGTCTTACCTCTTTTCCTCAAACTTATTGGACTTTTGTGTAATTGAAAGTTGGCTGAGAACTGTATATTAATTTATATATTATTTTGATTTGCACATGAAAACATATTTATAACTAGATTTTTTAGTTAAATAAAATCGAATATAGTTATGCTTGTGGCCTTAACGGGGATGTCTGCACCTTTTTATGGTTTTTGATGCTTGATCTTAATTACTATAGCTGGAGTAGTAAAGTCTAATGCTTCAATGCCAATTTGTTTTTGGATTTCACAGCTATGAACTTGTAACATTTAAGAGAACTATGCTTCTAAACATGGTTCTTTGCAACTTTGATTTCTACAGTTCTGAAAGGCTGTATTTGCCCATGCCCTCTTTCAATTCCAACTGTTTGACAATGTTCTTTGGACCTATCAGGATTTTGATGTCCGTGAATTGGTAATTTCATTAGCTGGTAGATTGTCTGAAAAGAATCCTGCCTATGTTGTACCAGCATTGCGTCGCCGTTTAATCCAGTTACTGACATATCTTGAGCAAAGGTACAACAAGCTGATTATATCGGTCATGTTTTGCTAAATGAATATTAAGTTCTTTTGTGTCTATGATAGCATGGATAGCAAAGGAAAAGAAGATAGTGCAAGGCTGTTAGGTTGCTTGATTCGTAGTTGTGAACGATTGGTACTTCCATATATTGCTCCAATCCACAAGGTTGGTGCTTTTCCCTTTCAGTAAGAGGATATGAATTTGTCAGTAATTGCATCAAATCTCTAGAATGGCCTGTATAATGGATGAATGATGTCTTGCATTGCTCAACTAGGTTATAACAGTCTAAATATGTTATATGTTTTAGGCGCTGGTTGCAAGATTGGGTGAAGGAACAGGAACTAATGCTAATAATGGTGTTGTTACTGGGGTGCTTGCAACAGTTGGAGAGCTCGCGAAAGTGGTAGGCTATTCATTGCTCCGTGGATCATGTTATGCTTTTGTCATTGATTGTTCCATGTTCATACTTCCTTGTTCGATCATATTAGTTGTCTCTTGGTGGTTGCTTTTCTCTCACCTCTAGAATTTGAAGGTCGATCAATAATTATATGTATGGGCATTATATCTTCTCCAAAAAAACAAAGGCAGGTCCGCTGCCTCCGTGGCCCCCCTAGAGCGGCCCCACGGATATGGAGGGCATTATATCTTCTCCAATATTATTAGTTGGCACTGTTTTCTCTTCTTTTTCTGGGATTTTTTTTATTGATTAGATTGAATAAACATACTAATGACTTATGTTCAGTTTTGTCTTTCCCCTTGACCCCCAACAGAGAGGTCAGCAGAATGAAATATTATATAGTTGTTGTTAAGAGAACCATATTTTGATGCATATAGAGCTAAACCATACTTCACTATAATTAAAACAACCAATGTGGGACTGAATCTGCAACACTATAACACTCCTTGATTTAGGAGTACTTTGACATCTACTGGAGAAGACTGTTTTGACATCTTCTCAAGAGAAATAGGATACTATAAGAGGAGAAGTGAGATGTTGTAATGACAAACAACACCTTATCTTATTGAAGGTGCAACCGTTAGAGATAAAGGCGCTGCAAATGTAAGATGGGTACTACATGCAATTGAGTGAGATAGGACTTTCAAAGTAGTAGATACCATAGCTTCATGCTCCCTCTCCCACATCTAGGTGATCATAATGGATACAGAGAGATTGTTGTTGTTGCTGCAGGTGACTAGTATGAGCTAGAGGGGGGTGGGGTGAATAGCTCGCACTTCACTTCTTTGAACTTGAATGACAGCAGGAAAATTTAAAGCAATGCTAACATCTCGATTTACTTGGTATCCACCTCCTTGAGGTGACTATAGTTGTTAAAAGTGCGAAACGCAAAAAGCGCTCAAGGGTCTTGAGGCTTAAAACACAAAGCGAAGCTCCTTGAGGCTTAAAATATAATCCATTTCTTAATTGAAAGTAATAATATAAATTTAAAATATTACCTGCACTGACATTACAGATTGCATTATATATTACAATCGGAACCACATTCCTTTCTCCAATGCGATACATACATTTAGAAAGTAACTCAAACATCTTGTAGCTGTATGAGAATAGCCTCAAGCATCATTCAACAAATACACTTCCTTTAGGACCATTTACCAAAAAATTTATAAGGGTCCGTCCACCCATCTCTCATGATTGTGCACCCAAACTTGGCATAATCTTCTTCATGGGATTTGAGAAGGGAGTTCATATTTGCCAACTCCTTCAAATACTTGGCCCCGACTTCGTGATATGATGGAGGTTTCATCTCGATCCAAATTGTTCAATAGCTTCAATACAAGACTAAAAAAAAATCATATTTAACGACATTGAAAGGAATTCCGGCATCATACAATCCATCTAGCAAATTTCACAACCCCAATATCTCTTAACTTCTTTTTATTTCACGAAATTGTCTTTTGTTTTTTTGTACGTCTTTGTTTGACAATTTCATTGACATCTTTCATAAAATAAAGATTGATAGGTCCAGTTTGTTTATACTTTTTACCTTGATAGTAGGATGGATGCTTGGATCAGATATTGGTCGTTTCCCTTTCACTTTTGTTTGAAGATCATCTTCATGTTCTTCCAAATGTTCCAAATCATCAATATCATTAGAATGAGGAATATCATCCATTTGATTATTTAAATTATTTATTTTTTTTTGCATAAACTCTCTAATTTCTTCTTTAACATGCTCGAGATATTTTGGACAAACTTTCCCATTTCCATTGACCTCAACTAAATGTTGATTGTGTCGATAAATTCCGCCATTTTTTCTTCACCACAAAAAATATAACCAACAATATTTAGATTTTTAGGATGTGAATATGTTGCATAACTCCCAGCAATATCCTTTCGAATTGATGGAATTGTGGTATTTGACATGATTAAGACTTATGACCACCAAAATCAATAATAAAAAAATATAAATAGTAAAATAAAATTATCAGAATATAAATCTGTTTTATTTGAATTAATAAAATTTATTAGAATTTTTTTAATGTTAAATATAAAATTATTAGAATATAGATATGATTTATATTATTAATAATATTTATTAGATTTTTTTAATATATATAAAATTATTAGAATATAAATGAATTAATAATATTTATTATTTTTTAATTTTAAATATAAAATTATCAAAATATAAATGAATAAAAAATTTATTAAAAAAATTTAATTTTAAATATTTTTTTACGAAAGCCTATTCGAACTATCTCATTTGAGTGAGGAAATGTTTGAATTAATTAAAGGATTTTTTAAAAAAAAACTAACTGCAAACATTTCTTTGGGTTTACTCCCCATACGAGGAAATTTTATTTTACACTTCCTAATCCTTCTTTTTTACTCCCTAATACTTTATACATGAAGTATTAGGGAGTAAAAAAAATTTTAGGGAGTGTAAAATAATAAACCTTCATATGAAGAGTGAACCCAAAAGACAAAAATGATTAATCAGGTTGGATAACGTTGCCCCATGGAAGTTTTCCACCGGCTGCTAGGATAAATCGGAAAGTGCTCGCGATGAGTAGTCCAGAAGCCCAACATGTTACTGTTGCGCACCCCATTTGGAGGAAAAATTCTTGTAAAATTTAATGTAGCTTGGGATCGAACCGCGGGTGCTTGAGAGACAATTAGTCGCCCTTCCGCTGCACCATAGCTCGGGGGTAAATTTATGATTGGCGATTTTTCTTTAATTTAAATCTGAAAAAAAACACAAAACATGATGTCATGGGTGTTAGGACCTTTGCGTCAAGCTAGAGGGGGGGGGGTGAATAACTTTCGATTCGATTTTCTTCCTACAAGTTGTTAGTGCGCAAGCGGAATAACAAAAACTAAAACAATAAAAACTAACAACTAAGAACGACACGTCGATTTACGTGGTTCGAAGATGAAACTCCTATTTCACGGCTGTCTGTAAGGTGGACGATCCCTATCCTTCGGTGGATGATTCCCCGGAGCACCTCCGGCTAGCTCTTGTCGCTCCTTGTGGGTGGAGAAACCTCGCCACAATCCCTTGACACGACCTGAGCACTTGTAGGCTACTGACAGACTCTTACCAAGCTTGTTTCGCCAAGAAGAAACAACCATAAATGAGCCCTCTTAAATAGTGCTCGAGTTGATTTGATCGTTACCAATCGACTACCCCAGGCCATCGCGAATTCAAATGTCACACCGTGGACAAAGCAGGGATATTAGATCAACATTTGAGTCTAACTCAATTAATCCAATTCGGATCAAATCTTAGTCAAACTAAGATCAATTAATCTCCGAAGCATCGTGCTCTTAGTGTGAGACCCAATAGGTTCTCATAACGTTGACACTGTGTCTAAACCACTTTAGACACATAAGCAATGAGCGACATCTAGCAATGCATCATTGCTACCCAAGTGACGAGAAAGTCGAGATCCGACTTAACCTTCGTGACTATGACAATGTATGACCTTGTCCTTCCATCCTCGATATCTAGATTAACCAATTAGACATAAACCGTGTCATCCTCGATCAATCTTTGTGTTTCTTGATCCCGAGTAGACTCACTCAAACAAATGAGCTCAATATCTCATATTGACTCATTTGAGCATGGTCTTGCGTTTTAATAGTCCTACTCGATCAAGGGGCCCACATATATCACTCCCGTCATATGGGAGAGATAGATCTCATCTATATTACTCACATCCCTCCGCATAATTCATTACATACCCAGTGATCGCCTTTATAGTCCACCCTGTTACGGGTGACGTTTGACGATACCAAAGTACATAACTCCTTATGTAGGGAACCGTAGTGACTTCAGGTCTAAGGACTATTCATACTAATAGTCACATGAGAAAGTTTATGTCACTCATATGACAATTTATGGAACTTTCTCATGACGGGTCAATTCAGTACACATTCTCTAATGTATACCCATGTGCCAACTTGATATCATATATTCATGACTTGTGAGCTCAAGTCATCAATTGACCTACATGCTAGTCTCCATGCATTAATATTGTCCTTAAATATTAATGCTTGACTAAGAATGGTTTAGTGTAGTGTTCTCTACATCATCTCACTATCGATTCAACCAATCGATATGATGTAGATAAGAACCTACTACCCAAGGACATTATTATACATAGTTATTTGACACAAATATAAAGTATAATAACCAAACATGCCTTTATTGATGATAGAATATGATACAAACGATCCCTAGTCAATCATCACTTAATTGACTCTAGGGCTCCTATTAACATTTATAACATGAACCTTGCTTTGTTTGCTCTTTGCTTGCTTTGGATTGCCTCTTGGTGGTGGAAAATGTAGCAGACTTTCTCTCCAAACACCCAAGAACGGTGTAAGCTTTCGTGCTTCAAATCTTTGCGAAAACCCCTTTTCTAGGGCTAACTTCTGCTTCCTAATCGATTGACCTTACTCCTAATCGATTTAACGTCAGATTGACCGTTTAAAACCTGCATAACGACTCTTTTTCACTTGACGAATTGGTGAGTCATACTAATCGATTCAACAACTTCTAATCGAGTACCCAATTGATTACCCAAGTGTCCGATCGACCATTCACCCACTTGAACTTTTCCACTGCTTAGCCCCGCCAAAACTTCCATTGTCTAGTCCAAACTAGGTCTTCCACCACCTAGTCTTGCTAAGACTTCCATTGCCTACTCCCAATTAGGTCTTCCACCGCCTAGCCCCGTTACGACTTTCTATTACCTAGTTCCACACTAGGTTTTCCACCGTCTAGCCCCGCTAGGACTTCCATTGCCTTGTTCCGCTAGGTCTTTCCATTGTCTACTTCCCTAATTAGGACTTCCACTGCTTAACCCCGTAGATTTTCCATTGCCTAGTTTCCAACCCCGTTAGGACTTTCCATTGCATAGTTCCCAACTAGGATTTCCACCGCCAAACCCCGCTAGGATTTTCCATTGCCTAATTCCCAACTCGGCCTTCGCTGCCTAGCTCCGCTAGGACTTTCATTGTCTAGTTCCCAATTAGGTCTTTACTGCTAACCCCACTAGAACATTCACTGCCTAATTCTCAACTAGGTCTTCAACCGCCTAGTCCTGATTCCTAGTCAAGTATTCTGTTCTCCCTTAATCTACTTGACTTCTCTCTCACACATTGTCAAATATTGAAACTCAAGCTCGGATCAAACGAGCTTAGTCAAATTGATAAATCTTGACCTAAGGACGACTGCACCAATAGCAGGTGCCTTCAAGATTGTAGTCTTTTGGCTGTGGTGGTTACGTGGTGATAGAGACTTATGGTGGGAGATGGGGAGTCTCCTATGATTGTGATGATGCCCTTGAAGGCAAAGAAGGGTAAACCCTTGGTGGAAAGGAGAAATTGGGTCCCTAATTGTCGGAGAAGCATATAGAGAAATACCTAGTGATACAGATAAGGGTCCCATGCTGTGCAGGAGCTTTGTCGGGACGTTGGCTTCATGCTTGGGCTTGCTTTGGTAGAAGAGGGAGTTTGCATTGATTGCCTTGCTAATCAATCAATTCAGACCTTACTTTTAAGAATTAGAATATTATTAAAAAATAATTTTTCTTTCATTATTTCCCAGTTAAGAAAACATCGAAGAAAACACACGTATCTTTCCCTTCCTATCTTTTTTTCTCCTGTTGTATTTTCTATTCCTACAAGGAAACACAACCTTATAATTGACTCATGCTTCTCTAATCATTATATGCCAATATAGGTTATTGAAAATTCAAACAAATATAAAAAATTAAAGGGTTAAAGATTCCTTATGACAAGTTCATTCTCTATGTTTTTCTTCATTAAGAAATTAGATACTAATACTAATCTTTAGCCATTTGTTTCATTTAATTCTTTCTTGTCTTATGACACCTACAATGGTGGATGTTGCAGCCATGGTACCCAAGGAAAGCAATAGCTGTGACACCATTCTTAATTATGTCTCTCTCTCAATTTTCTTTTCTTTTTTCTCGTCTTACTACTTTTCTTTTTGTATTGTCATTATAGAACATTGCCAAGAGAATTTGACTCATTTTTAGGTTTTTTTATTGCCGATTTGCCTCTATTTGTCATAGATGTCTTAACTGAACAAAGAATTGCACAACAATTATTCTACATTATGCTAGCATGCGGTATCCTATTTGTAGGGTTGGGTGAAAAAATCTGATATAAAAATTGGATTATTTTGGTTTTGAGTCCGTTGACATGTAAAAAAATTAATGCATTTTGTTCTTGCGTGGGATATGAATAACTAGTTCAATGCCTTGGATTGAAATATCGAACTGAGATAGAGTTTTGGTTCCTGACTGTCTCAAGACATTGTGGATATCAGTGGTGATGGTGTGCCAAATGAGAAGGGGCCATCAGTGCCAGAGGAGGAGGAAGAAGAGTAGGAGCGAATATCAGCTTCAAAGGTGTGCTGAAGTAGAAGGGCATGCAGTGTTGTAGGAAGAGGAAGGAGAGGAGGAAGAATGTCATTGTCGGAGGAAGAGTAAGAAGAGTAGGATACAACTTACCTAGAGTGGAAAAGGCTAGCTGATGCTGGAGGAGGAAAAGTTTGACTACTAAATTTCAATATCAGCACGAGGAGAAAGGGTTTAATGCAGAGCAGCCTATGCAGAGCTTGCATTGTAACTTCTAATCCGGAGAGTAGGTTTTGTTATGCGAAGGAAAAGCCACATAGAAAGGTATGTTGATGAAGGAAGCTATGCTTGTGATTGCTCGCCGTCTTGCCATATCAATGATCTAATGTGCCAGTCCGCTCATGGAATGGAAAGGTTTGCCCGTCTCTACAAGCATGGCTTGAGATTTCAGATGCTTGTTCAAAGTATCAAGCAATTCAACACAACCTATATTTGTGTACACAAAATATATAATGTACCTAATCTGATTATAATATTATATACAAGTTAAATCACTTTTACCCATCCTGGTCACTAACCGACATGAGTAATTTACTCCTGTAAGTTTTATGTACCATTATTAGTAATGAAAGAATAAATGATATTTGAATTTAAACTTTGCTTCATTAAGCAATTTTTTTGAATTGACATTAGTAAGTGCTTTGATGGTGACCTAAAAATTGTTAACTGATCCGATTTGATTAGGTTGTGTTGAACCTACCATTCTTTGTTTTGGATCAATTTCCTTTATATGAAAAACTTGGGTTGGGTCAAAATTTTGATCGAGAAGTGACCCAATTGAATCATGTTTACTGCCGACCTATTCCAATAACAAAATGCCTCCGTTTTTTTTTCAGAGACACAAATAGTCATATATGCTTAACATTTGTAGAATAAAATTTAGAATTCTACTGAAATGACAGTTTTCAATTAGCATTAAATCATAATGTCCCAAACTAAGATAAGGAAAACAATCATAAAAAATGCTCATGATAAAGACTTGAAGATTAACCTAACAAGTCAATTCCTGGGTATTATTCACTTTTATATTTTTCTCCAACAACCATTGAATTAAACATTTGAGATTTTCTTGATTGCTAAATATTCCCAGAATATGGTATCCACAAATGCTGAGTTCCCCATGGATGAGACTGAGAAAGGTTGGGTGATATGGTATAAAATAAATTAATTTGCTGTGGCTAGCTTTATAACGTGTGCTTGATTCTGAACCAAGACCCTTATTATAATTTTTCTATGATTCCACAATCGCTAGTTTACTATGAAACATGTAGAGGATATCATGGTGAATGAGGAGATTAACTGATTTTTATGACATCTTTTTTATCTTCTATCAGTCTTTGTTATTTTATTCTGTTTTCTATTGTATCCTTTTTAGCTATACCTGTAGACTTCTGCATATTGCGAACATGTTTTTGTTGCATTCAGTTGGCTTTTTTTTTCCAATTAGGGTGGCTTTGCAATGAGAAAATATCTTCCCGAGCTAATGTCTCTTATTGTCGATGCTCTCTTGGACGGAGCTGTTGCCAGCAAGCGGGAAGTAGCTGTTGCAACTCTTGGTCAAGTAGTACAAAGCACAGGGTATTTATTTATTTATTTTATTTTCAAGCAATCGGAATTTTACATGCACTTCATAATCATGTACTTTTTTTTGCTTTCTTTTCCTGCTGACTTATTATACACGCTTGGGCTAGTGATGCAAGTCTTTGATATCATTTTTTTTTTTTTGATTCATTACTATTTTTGACACTGCTAGGTGATTATGATTCTTACTCTTAAGACTTTACCATAATTTTTGTTTGGCTGATGTTTGGATCATTTTGAATTTAATCTTGAGATGAATTATATGATTTTTTAATATTCTAAGTATCATAGACATCAATATCGATGAACTTGCATTTTTATTTTTAAACTCGTGCGAATTCATGGTTATAATAGTTGAAACTCAAAATGTACATATGCAAGGATTAGCACTTGCCTTGTTTATTATCTCTATGAATTTGCACTTCTGTAACATAGTTCCCTAGACTCGTTTGACAACAACTTGCTTAATCAAAGCCGGAGTGGCATTTTGTGTGAACCAATAAAGTTTTGTACTCATCTGACTGGTCCTCTTAAAGTGGTAAGCAGATTACGTTTCTAAATCCTTTGGTTTTACCTGTTATGTTCTTCCAAGGTGAAATCTAATATTTGTTGGAAAAAGTTAACAAAAGAATTACCATGCAAACCTGGAATTCAAGTCTATGATCCTACTTCCAATCGCAATTTTCTCATTCTCAAGTTGAAATACTTGGGACCTGATTGGTTGTTGTCATGAGAGCAACTATAACTTCGAGCCTAAATAAACAATTGGAAAAGTATATCAAATTCTAAGTCTAAGTTGGGCTTAGCTTAAAACAACCCTATTTAGTCCTAAGCTATATGAATATTCTCTTTGAGGGTTTTTGCCCTTTAAATTCATGCACCATGTGAGGATTTGAGCTTTTGAAATTTCCATCACATACACAACGCCGCCTCTCTCCATATGACCAACCATACTTTCATTGCATAATAAAGGGTTGAATCAATATCAACATCCATGAAGCCAGTAGATCAACATATACAAAATCTGGTCAACAAAATTTGATAATCATGGATCTCATATTACCATGATACCCACCACATAGGGAAAATCTCTAATGCGATCTTCCTCTAACTATGAGCACAAAATATATACTATAGAATATAGATCAGAGTGTGACAGCCCTCAATTGTAGATTAATATCTTAAATGATCACAGGTCAACATCAAATTATGGAATCATACGAGTTATAAGGATGTTGTTTCTATTTTTTGCTAAAAATGTACTACTTCGTGAGCTTTATCACATTGTCGGCCTATCTTGCTTTTTGATGTTTTGAAATAATGACTATTGTTCTTTAGCTTTGGCTATGTAATTTTGCCAAATCTTTTCTCGATCACATATCAAACAAATGAACAACTCAACTCATATCTTGTATCAGCAAATCCAACAAATGAACGACTCAACTCATATCTGACATAGGCAAATGAACGACTCAAATTACAAACAATCAGATCATAGATCAATAATTCAAATTATGAATTATAACTCAACAATTCGAATCATAAATGATAAGTCTATGATTTAAATTATAGGCTGTACTTTGATAACTCAATTCAATCAATATCATAAATGATCACCAATCAACATTCCATATTGTTGTTCTTAAATTAACAACTTATATTTCCCAATCACATAGATTATGATCGGAAATTTCAGTTTGTAGATCAGTAGATCAATGAATTAAATCATAGATCATATGTTTTTCATGCTCCAAGGGTTTAAGTGTGTTGAGAAACATTTTCTCTATGTCCGCTATGGCTAGATTTATTTTAATTTATGTTTTGGATTGTAAGGTTATCCAATGTTGAATCTATGCTTGCTATCTGATGACTTGGTGTTCCTGATAAAATTGAATGTACCTGATTCTAAAAAGTCATATTTAGAATTGTGAATTTCTCCTTAGAATTTGTTGACTGTACATGATCACCTATCAAACTTTCTTTTTGTTATAAATGTACGTCTTTCTTTGCTTTGCCATATTATATGCTTGGTATTGTTTCAGATATTTCTGAAATAATAACCATTATACTGTAACTTCAGCTATGTGATTTCTCCTTACAACGACCACCCGGCATTGCTTGGTTTGCTATTGAAAATGTTGAATGGTGAATTGGCATGGTCAACTCGACAAGAAGTTCTAAGGGTATGAGAACATTATCCATTTAACCCAATATGACTACTGTTCTCAGTTGACAGTAGTGTTTCTTTGTCAGGTATTAGGAATTATGGGTGCTTTGGATCCTCATATACACAAGCGTAATCAACATCTTTTATCTGGAACCCATGCGGAGGTTAGTCGGGCAGCAAGCGAGACTGGTCAACTTATTGTCTCTATGGAAGAGTTACCTACTGAAATTTGGCCAACTTTTGTTACTCCCGATGATTACTACTCACAGGTAATGTATGGGCTGTGTACTTCTATGCCCTTTTGTTATCTGAAACTGGTTTTTCCTTGTAGGTTGCGATTTGTTCTCTCATGAGAATTCTTCGAGATCCCTCGCTTTCAAGTTACCACCAGAAGGTAGTGGGTTCTATTCTGTACATATTCAAGGTATGATTTTGGATAATCAAACCTTTTGGTTTATCCTTTCTTCTTTACCATTTATTACCTCACATTCTTGATTTGCTCTATTTAATTTCTGGAACCAGACGATGGGCCTTGGCTGTGTCCCATACTTACCAAAGGTGAGAAAATTCACATTCATACTCTTTATCTGCGATCATCCCTTCTCGTAAGTTGCTTAATTTAACTATGAATTTATACCTTTTAGTTTGTTTGCTGCTGATGCTAAGCCATGTTATATCATCTTGTAATTTCAGCATAAATTATTGAATTCATAATCAATGAAAAACAATTCTGTCTTGACAAAATATTGTGCTTTCCTTCAAAGTCCCCCCTCAAGAATATTATGGAACAACTGGAGCATCATTTCAAACTAATGGAAGAATAAGATGTTACATTGATTACTACATGGTTGAGAAATGAATTTATATGACAATAAACTGTCAGTGTAAGATAAAAAATAAATCACAGGAACAGTGAGGAAAGAAAGTTATAGAAAAGTGTAGGGAAACTTCCTTTCTTTTAATTCATATATTCATTCATATTTTTAATTATTTATTGTATTTTAAGAATTATTACAACTTCGTTTATGCCCTTTAATTTTATGGTTCATTCTACCAAGTTCTAACTAGAACCATATCGTTTTTAGAATATGTATATTTTTTTAGAATCATTCTCTAAATTTTCTCATGGATCATTCTACTTCTTTTTATATATTAATGGATGCCAAAGAGGAATATTACAGTAGCACTATGGTTCATATTGAACTTATTCCTTGGAAGATGATGGAATAGCAAAAAAAAAAAAAGTGAAAAGTTAAAAATTTAGATTCATGTTTAAAAATTAAACTAACAACCGTCAAAATAAGATGGTCTGCAAGCTTTTGTTGCATTACTGCCTCATAATATGTTGTTGAAGAGCCTAAAACTAATAGCAGTCTTTCCCTTACACTATTCGTAGTTTTGTACATTGGTTCTCTATCTCCATTGGTCTAGGTGGCACTGTCAATACTCAATAGTATGTATGATGTATCATTGCTTCAAAGCATCAATGCTCTTAACTCTATTTCTCGAATATGTAAGATGGACACTTTAGTTTATACATTTAACTCATACTATATCGGTCATTGCCAATCCGCCATGAAATTTTATGTTGGACCTTAAACATCTTTCAAATATAGGCAAGCTTTTCAACTTTTAGCTGTGTTTCTCACATGGAAAGGAAACAACTAGGAAACTAATAATGGTAGGGGAGAAAATCATAGGGAAAGGATACAACAACAACAACCAAGTCTTTATTCTACTAAGCGGGGTCGACTACATGGATGTTCCTATTCCATTGAGTTTGATCCTCTACTATATCTTCATCTATATTTAAATAAATTTTATCCTATTTGTGGTTGCTAATCAAATTTTCTTTAGTGTCTCTCTTCCTCGATTAATGTATGTATTTTTCATGCTCTCACATCGCCTTATTGAGGTATTTATAAGTTGCTTAAGTACATGTTCATACTATCTTAAATGTGTTTTTCAAAATTTTTCTTTAATAGGTACAACCTAAACTTTCACTTTATTGTTCTCATTTTTTAGTTATCTATCTTCTTATTTTTGCACATTCAACTTAACATCCTTATCTCCGCGACTCGCGTCTTTTACTTGTGTGTTCGATTCATAGCTGAACATTTAGCTTCATATAATATAGTAGGTATATTCATTATTTTATTTATCTCCTTTGTTTTATACAACGAGACTAAAGTACTTATCTTAAACGGAAGTTTTACAAAACAACACTTAAACTTGCTATATTACATGAAACTGAATGCTTGGCTATGAAACGAGCACATGAGCAGAAGATGAGGGTCGCAGAGATAGGGATGTTAAGATGGATATGCTGACATATAAAGATGTAGAAGAATTGAGAATATTAGAGTGAAAATAGGGTTTCATTTATTGAGGGATCCGAAAGATGTGTTTGAGATGGTACAGACATATACTTAGGTGACTATTAAATATCTCAATTAGGCGATGTGAAACCATGACAAATATGCACATTAATCAAGGAAGTGGGAGATCAAAGAAAACTTGGTTAGCAACTATAAAATAAGATAAAATTCATTTTTAAATATAGATAAGGATTGTTAGCTATATATATATATATATATATCCTAATTTGTATTTTTTCCTAAAATACAAATTACTCCCTAGAATAGAATCTTGATTTATTACCTAGAATAGAATCCTAATTATTTCCTAAAATAAGCCCCTAACTTTGTATATAAATAGGGGCTTACATCGTGTAATATGCATCTTGAATTCTTTTGGTTATTTTTAATAACATGGTATCAGAGCCAATTTAAGTCTACACGCTTCTTTCTCCTCTCTCTCTCTCTCTCTGCTTTTCCTTTTCTTTTTCTTTTTGATCTTTTCCTCCTCTTTCAATAGCGCACTTCTCTGCTCTCGTCGCCCTCTTCCTTCACCTTCGCACACGATCGCCTTGGCTGGGTTCTCCCCCTCACGCCGTTCTTCATCTAGGCGGTGTTCTCCCATCGCCGTCACTCCGCTTGCTGCGCCAGCTGCAATTACGTCGACGAGAATTTAGCCGCTGCTTGCTCCGCTCTGTTTGCCTTGATGATTGCTTTAACATCACCTTCGTGACCCATGATTTGGTTCGTTTGTCTCAAGCCCTTCTTCCTCTTTGCTGAGCAATAGCAGTAGCTTTCAACCCTGCTTTCCTCCTCTTCAAATAAAGCCGCAGCAGCTCTGTTTTTTTTTTCTTTGATTACTCCAGGTCAACAACAATTTATTTATAGCTCTTCGTCTTGTGCCTGAATTTATAGCATCAATTTCTCCCAGGCTTCAATATACTGAGTGATTTCTCCACATATCTGATCACAGTTGGATATTTCCTTCCTAAAGCGAAGTTGGTCTTCTTTCAGCCGTCTTTTATTTTACATAAAATTTTATGGCTGACAATAAGTCTTCTGTTGTGACGGATGTTCTTCCTGTGATGTCTAAAAGCACGGATTACAAGTTAAATGGTTCAAATTATTTGGATTGGGGTAAAACTGTTCGTCTTTATCTACGAAATATTGACAAAGATGGACATTTGACTGATGACCCTCCTCAAGAAGCTTCAAGACCGGTATGGCTAAGAGAGGATGCTTGCTTGTTCCATTAGATCTGGAATTGTTTTGATAGTGAGGTAATTGGTTTGATCAATCATTGTGAATTTGTTAAACAATTGATGGATTATCTAGGATTTTTGTATTTCGGGAAAGGAAATATCTCCCGTATGTATGAGGTTTGCAAAGCTTTTTACCGTGTGGAAAAACAAGATCAGCCATTGATTAATTATTTTATGACATTTAAGAAGACATATGAGGAACTTAATATGTTGCTGCCCTTTAGCCCTGATGTGAAGGTTCAACAATGCCAACGAGAGCATATGACTATCATGAGCTTTCTCGCTGGCCTATCTCCTGACTTTGAATATGCTAAATCACAAATTCTCTCTAGTTCTGAGGTCTCCTCCTTACAAGATGTATTTAGTCACATTCTTCGTACAGAAAGTACTACACCTATTCCATTTAGTGGTGCTTTGGTGAGTCGTGATACTAATTATGTGCCTAAGAAATCAACTGTTCAATTAACTGTTCGCAAAGGAGGAGGCTCACAAGACTCTGAAACTTGGGCGTTTAATTCTAGTGGTATTATATGCAACTATTGTCGTAAACCAGGTCATATAAAGTTTGAGTACAGAAAGCTTCAATACAAAAATCAACAAAAACACTTGGCTCACATTGCATCCACTAAAGAACCCTTGATAAATCAATTCTTATCTCTGCAGATGAATTTACCAAGTTCTCTCAATATTAGAAATCACTCGAGACTTCATCTTCCTCTGTCACTGCTATTGCTGATTCAGGTTACCACAACACATTTCTTGTTTCCTCATCCTCTAAATAGTCATTGATTATGGGGCTACATATCATATGACAGGTAATTCGAGTCTCTTTTCTACTTTTTCGCCAGAATAATACAAGTCTATTGTTACATTAGCTGATGGATCTTCTTCTTGTGTTCATGGGTCTGACACTATCAATCCTATTCCTTTGCTTTCTCTATCTTCTGTCTTACATTTACCTAATTTATCATTTAATTTGCTCTCTGTTAGTCAATTAACTCGTAATCTAAACTGCCGCATCTCATTTTTTTCCCGACCATTGTTTATTTCAGGATCTCTCGACGAAGAAGATTACTGGTAAAAGACATAAGTCTGGAGGCTTCTACATTCTTGACCCACTTGTCCCAAGATCATTTGCTTGCTCCAGTGTAACTTCTCCTTTCGAGGCTCATTGTAGGTTAGGTCATTCATCTCTTCCTTTGCTCAAGAAGTTTTGCCCACAAGATAGTAAGGCGTCTTCATTGGATTGTGAGTCATGTTAGTTTGCAAAACATCACCGTCTTAGTTCGAGTCCAAGGGTAAATAAACGTGTTATAATTTTTTTTGACTTAGTTCACTCCGATATTTGGGGATCTTGTCCTATTTTGTCTAAACCTGATTTTAGATATTTTGTTACTTTTGTATATGATTATTCTCGCGTAACTTGGTTATATTTAATGAAAAATCGTTCTGAATTATTTTCTTTATTTTGCACATTTTGTGCCGAGATTAAAACTCAGTTCAATACGTCCATTCGTACTCTGCGAAGTGATAATACCAAGGAATATATGCCTAGTTTATTTCAATCGTATATGGGTCAGAATGATATGCTTCATGAAACCTCTTGTGTTGATACTCCATCCCAAAATGGTGTAGTTGAACGTAAGAATAGACATTTACTTGAAATTGCACGAGCCCTTTTATTTCAAATGAATGTTTCTAAGTCTTTTTGGGCAGACGCGGTTTCTACCGTATGTTTTCTCATTAACCGCATGTCATCTTCTGTTATTCATGGAGAGATTCCTTACAAAATTCTATTTCCTAATAAGTCGTTGTATCATGTTAACCCTAGGATATTTGGTAGCACTTGTTTTATTCAGGATGTTCGTCCACACGTTACTAACTTAGATCCCAAGTCTTTGAAGTGTATCTTTCTTGGTTATTCTCGTCTTCAGAAAGGTTACAAGTGTTATTGCCCCAGTATTAACAAATATCTTGTCTTAATTGATGTCACCTTCATGGAAGACACACCTTATTTCTCATCCCTACTTATCCCGACTCCTCAAAGGGAAGAAGATGATTTATTGGTATATTCTATCACATCCTCCACGCCTGTCTCGGAATCGACTCTTGACAAGCCTCTTATTGTTCAAGTATACTCCAGACGTTAACCTCGATTTATGTCTTGCACCTACTACTTCATTGTCAGATCCAATTACGAATGATGATCTTCCTATTGCATTACGTAAAGGTAAACGCCAGTGTACTTATCCTATCTCTTCTTTTGTTTCTAATAATGACTTGTCGTCTTCTTCTTGCTCTTTTATTGCTTCACTTGACTCTGTTTCTGTTCTTAAAAATGTCTGTGAGTCTCTATCTCATCTTGGTTCGAGAAATGCAATGATAGAGGAAATGAAAGCCTTAGATGATAATGATACTTGGTACTTAGTTGATCTACCTTCAGGAAAACGAGCTATTGGATGCAAATGAGTATTCACAGTTAAAGTCAATCCATATGGGTCAGTTGCCAGACTTAAAGCTCGTCTTGTTGCTAAAGATTATGCTCAAACCTATGGTGTGGATTATTCAGATACTTTTTCTCCTGTTGCAAGTTGTCATCTATGATTATTTATTTCGCTGGTTGTCACTCATCATTGACCTTTACATCAACTTGATATCAAGAATGCTTTTCTTCATAGTGATTGTCATGAGGAGGTGTATATGGAGCAACCTCTTGCTTTTGTTGCTCATCGGGAGAAGGGTCGAGTTTGTCGTCTTCGGAAATCTTTGTTTGGTTTGAAACAGATTCCTCGTGCTTGGTTTGAAAATGTAGTCGGGTTGTTGAAAAATTTGGTATGGCGAAAAGCAAGTCGGATCATTCTATGTTCTACAAGCAGTCAGAAGCTGGTATTATTCTGTTAGTTGTGTATGTGGATGATATTTTTATCACTGGAAGTGATAATACGGGAATTTCATCTCTTAAATCTTTCATTCTTACTCAGTTTCATACAAAAGACTTAGAGGTGCTAAAGTATTTCTTAGATGTTGAAGTTATGAGGAGTAAAAAAGGTATATTTCTATCTCAAAAGAAATATGTTCTCGACTTATTGACTGAGACAGGAAAATTATGAGCAAAACCTTGTAGTATTCCAATAACTCAAAACGTGGACCTCATAGTAGATGGAGAACTATTTGAACATCCAGAGAGATATTGAAGGTTGGTTGGGAAGTCGAATTATCTTACTGTGACTCGTCCAGATATTGCATATTCGGTTAGTGTTATTTGTTATTTTATGTCATCTCCAACAGTTCATCATTGGTAGCACTAGAGCAAATTTTGTGTTACTTGAAGGGAGCACCCGGACAGAGTATTGTGTAAAAAAATCTTGGACACACTTATATTGAATGTTTTTCAGATGCAAATTGTGCAGGTTCTAAAATGGATAGAAGGTCTACTTTAGGTTATTGTATTTTTGTTGGAGGAAATTTAGTCTTATAGAAGAGTAAAAAGCAAAACATTGTGTCACAGTCCAGTGCAAAGTCAGAATATAGAGCTATGACACAATGTGGATATATCAACTGTTGATACATCAATTGTTGACTGAAGTAGGACTTAAAATTTCAGTACCAGTAAAATTATGGTGTGATAATCAAGCTGCTATTCACATTGCATCAAATCTCGTGTTTTATGAGCGAACTAAGCACATTGAAATTGATTGTCATTTTGTTTGCGAAAAAATTCAACAATGCCTGATCACTACAGGATATGTAAAAACTAGAGAACAAGTAGGGGACATCTTCACAAAAGCTTTAAATGGGTCTGGGTTGATTATCTTTGTAACAAGTTGGGCATGATTAATATCTATGCTCCAACTTGAGGGGGGAGTATTAGTTGTGTGTGTGTGTATCCTAATTTGTATTTTTTTTCTAAAATATAAATTACTCCTTAGTATAGAATCTTGATTTATTTCCTAGAATAGAATTCTAATTATTTCCTAAAATAAGCCCCTAATTTTGTATATAAATAGTGGTTTACATCTTGTAATATGCATCTTGAATTCTTTTGATTATTTCTAATAACAAGGATATAGTAGGGGATCAAACCCAAATGGCGTCGAAGTATTCGTATAGCTGATCTCACTTAGTGGGATAAAGGCTTGGTTGCTGTTTTTTAATCATATTGACATAGACTTGGTTGACAACAATAAAACAAGATAAATTTTATCTAAGTATAGATGATGATAGAGTAGGGGATAGAGCTTATTGGCCTAGAAGGATTTATATAGCCGTCCAACCTAGTGAGATAAGACTTGATTGTTGTTGTATTATTGACAGAGACTTTCGATCACTATAGATGTAAAATATACACTACTTCAGATCTGTTTGATATTTTCCTTTTTCCTTTTGTATTTTGCATTTTATATTCTGCTATCAGTTCTGTGGTTGCTAACTTAATGTCTGTAGGTTCTTCCTGATCTTTTCCATGCTATTCGCACATGTGAAGATGGTGGATTGAAAGAGTTTATTACTTGGAAGCTTGGTACTTTGGTATCTATTGTGCGTCAGGTATACAAATATCATTGGGTGATGTCCTTTCATTATTTTTACTCTTATTTCTTGGTGTGATGTAGTTGTACAAATATGTGCAGCATATACGCAAGTACTTACCAGAATTGCTCAACCTCATTTCTGATTTATGGAATGCTTCTTTTGTGCTACCTGCAACCTACCGACCTGTACAAGGCTCACCTGTAAGGATAACATTTTCCAAGTGATATTTAAATTTATTTATGGCCCATTAACATTACTTTGTTTAGAGTGCCAAATGATGGATTGCTTAAATGTACCTTTGCTATTTATTATGGACCGTTCCTATGAATTTTTGAGATGAAATATATGTTATCTTGGTTTTAGTCTCAAAAACTAAAACAAACTCCACTGCACTAGCGTAGCAACATTTCAATGGTACTAACATATTTAATGTTTTCTTGTTGGTTTACTCAATTATAACTTATACTTGCACATATGGTTTGGAGTCAAAATCTAGTTATGTTTGAGCTATCCAAGATTTGCGTAGTCTTGGAGAATATAACATGGTCTCTTTTGTTATAATGTTATATCTCGTTTAGAATTTTTTGAAGTATATAGTTTTCCTATACGAAGGGGAACCCTGACGCAATCAAGGTAGCTAAGATCGAGATCTTACCTGGGATCGGACGTGGGATGTAAAATCGTAAAACGTGAAATCGTAACACGGATCGTAAGATCCTACCAGAACTAACACACACATATATTTCATATAATATGACATAAATAAGGGGAAAAAACAGAAAATTTCAACTCGTAATCAGACCCAACTCGTGATCAGCATCTTCAATGGGTCAGTCAGACCCAACTGGTTCGCCTGGGAAAAAAACAGAGAGAAATCTAAACAAACAGAGACGCACGCAGAGGGAAAAAAAGAAGAAAAAAAACACAACGTGAAAAGAATTATTTCAAATGAAAACCCGTGAGGCTCGCAGAGCAAGAATTATTTCAAGTAATTCTTGCTTTGCGAGGTTTTCAATGTTTTTTTAACTAAACAAACAGAGACGCACGCGGAGGGAAGAAAAAACAGAGGGGAAAAAAGAAAAAAAATTAAAATCGAGTATAAAAAAACATTGAAAACCTGTGAGGCTCGCAGACGCAGCCACCAGCGGAGCAGCAGAAGTGCAGAGGCAGAGCAGCGGAAGTGCGGTAGCGAGCGAGCGACGCAGCGGCAACGGCGGTGACTGGCGGGACTGCTTGCGGCGCAATAGGCTCACAACAGGCTGGCGGCGGCGAAACTCGCGGCGGCGGCGAAACTCGCGGCGGCAACGGGAGAGGGCGAGAGAAGTTGCGAAATTTAGGGTTCGCGGAGACGAGTCGTCGAAATTTAGGGTCCTGCTCTTGACAGGCTGGCGGCTGCGACCGGAGTTACTGTGATCGCCCGAATCGCTGGAATCGCCACGATCCCATGATCCCACGGTCTTGCCCGGCGATCTCACCGCGCGGCGCCGATTGCGAGCTGGAGATGGGATCGGGATCGCCGGCAAGGGGTGGGTTCGTTGAATCGTGCGATCCCACGAGGTAACACGCGATCCTAGCTACCTTGGACGCAATGGTAAAGTTGTTGCCGTGTGACTTTGTGATCATGGGTTTGAGTCGCGTATGCAGCCTCTTGCAATGCAGGATAAGACTGTGTACAATAAAGTCAATGTGATCCGGGACCCTGCATTGGTTGGAGATTCGTGCACCGTGTTGCCTTTTTTTATTATAATTTTCCGAGTGTTTGATATTAATGTTCAGTTGCAGATCTGTTTAGTGTTCCTATTTGCATAGATGCAATAGTGATGTTTCATTGTGGAGCTTTTTCTGGGCTGCTAAGCTGATTTTTCTTGATAGGAAATGCCTATGATTTCCAAATTGTACTATATTGGTTGATCATTATGTTGTTAGGCATACATTGGTCAAGTTAATTGATTTTTGAACACTGATATATTTATTATTCTTTATGGAGTTGCATGTACACCCGCTCTGTATATCCACACCATATTATAACTTTGTACTGTGATTTTATATCAATTTTCAAATTTTCTCTCATAACTGCTGTATCTATTTAAGACATGGCTCAGTACCTCCAGCTCTTGTAGCACACTGTGCCATCACCTTTTGATGGGCCTACATATCTTCTGCTTTGATCAGTCTATGCAAACTCACTTTGTAATTGTTCTATTTATCATTCTGTTTTTTTTAACAAAAATGTTTTGTTGATGTACTCATCTATGGTTGTGTCTTTTATTTAGAAAGGAAAATAAATACAACAATTTCATTACTGCTATTTTCTGTGTCTGCAGATTCTACATCTTGTTGAACAGCTTTGCCTGGCATTAAATGATGAATTTAGGACATATCTCCCAGTTTTACTTCCATGTTGTATACAAGTCCTGAATGATGCTGAACGGTGCAATGACTTCTGTTATGTCCCTGATATTTTGCATACTCTGGAAGTATTTGGCGGTGCATACACATACACTATGCGATATTTATCTTCCTTTGCTATTTCTTTATAGTACTATTCAGGACTTTTCAATTGATTTTTTTTCCTTTAACATTTTTAGGAACCTTGGATGAGCATTTGCATTTACTTCTTCCTTCACTCATTCGGTTATTCAAAGTGGAGGCTTCGGTTGAAATAAGACGACGGGCCATAAACACTATGACCAAGCTCATCCCTCGAGTACAGGTTAGTTGCCTTGCATGCCAATTTGTTGAAAAAAAGTTCCTTTAAGACATCTTGAGGAAAATATTCAAACCTTTGGTCCTTATAATTGCTTAATGGATTCAGGTCAGTGGTCATGTTTCATCCCTAGTGCATCACTTGATCTTGGTCCTGGATGGGTAAGACGTCATCTAGACTACATTTATTTTGTTTTTAACAATATTCATTTGTTGATGAAGGAAATCTTGTTTGTTTGTTAAAATATTTTGCAACATTTGTCAGATATGGGCATTTCTCCTTGATTACTAGGATAGAGTTTAGTACCATCCCAGCTATTTATCGATCAGTAGACTTTTGAATAACCTGGATGTAAACAACAATGAACTGCTAATGATGATAGGAATTTCCAAAAATAACTTGAAAATTTGAGTTGAGTTCCAATAATTTCCATAGGATATCCAAAAGTTCCTAGCAGACATAATCTTATCTGACACTATTGCTGTCGTTAACCTATGCAATCTAACAATCATCTTGGCTACAGCGTACTTTAGTAGAATTGGTTATACTGACAGAGAGTTGTTTCTGACTATTTTTTATTGTTATAAATCATGTGTTACAGAGGGATTTATATTACAGGTGATAATGTGATTTTATTACATAGGAAATGCTAGATACTTGTTGGATTTCTGTGTAAAATTCTTTTAGGTTGTTAAATGAAAAAACTTATTTGTAATATAAGGAGTATTTTCATAGGCAATCTGTATGAGTCACTGATTCACAGCCCATCCAACTAAACCTTCCATCAGCAGTCAATCTAAAAGTGGGGGTGATGGTGAAAACTCTTTACCTATTATTGACAAGCTAAAGAAATATGGTGCATTAATATATAACTACGGATCCTATTGTAATTTCCACTTCCCTTTGAATTGTTTATATTAATCTTTGGATTAAAATTAAATTGTAGATATCCATTCTATGCCCCAATTCTATGATCGCTAGTTTAACATCGTAGTATATTGAACAGATGCATCTTAATTGTTTGGATTTTTTTGTCTTGGTATTTCACGTAGAGATCTTTAATTGTTTGTACAACTTTTCTTAGCATGACATATTTGTGTTAACCTTTAGTCAAACACAATGTTTATGTGCAATTTTTATCAGAAACAATGATGAACTCCGAAAGGATGCAGTTGATGCTCTTTGCTGCCTTGCATATTCTCTTGGGGAAGACTTCAGTAAATTTATACGGCTGATTGACAAGCTGCTTTCAAAGCATCATATGCGGGTTTTTGCTTATTCCTTGGATTACTTTATTGGAGCTTGTAAGTTTATGAGTATTCTAATGCTCATCTCTTGTTTTGTAGCACAAGAACTTTGAGGAGATCAAAAGGCCTTTTAGGAGACGCGAGCCACCTATTATTGATAGTTCATCTGCACAAAAGTTCATGCAACAGTTTCCGCAAGAGATTGTCAGTGACCCTGTTAATGATGCTGAGATTGATCGTTATGAAGAAGGGAATGCAACAAATGGACAACCAAGAAATCATCAAGTAATTTTCTTTTCTCTATTTGATAAGTGAAACAATATTTTGAATAAACTCTTGATGTTTCTAGTCAAGTTAAAAACAAGAGCATTGATTAATGTCTTCTATCTAACCTTTTGAATTCCTATAGGTCCGGTTGAATCATAGCAATTTAAGCAAATTCTTTTATGCCATTTGCCATGTTTCAAAAGGAGTTTTTCATTCTTGATAGACAAATTTATTGGAAATCATAAAGATTGAATGTAGGATGGGAAATTTACTTGATTGATTAGTTTGTATGTTTCTGGTTTTATGAAGAACAACCCACACTGATTCTTCATGTTCCTAATTTTTTAGCTAAAGGGACATGCAGGATACCATGTACTTGTATTTAATTCAAGTGCCCTAGATAGTAGTTGCGGATGCAAATATGATCAGTTTTCCCTTTCAATTCCATTTTTGGGTCAGTAGATCTTGGAGACAAACTTTTTCTTGTGCTTGAACTTAAATACGAATCTGTAGATACTTATCATCAGATTTATGGGGTCTATCAAATTTAGTAAGTATAACAAAAGAAACCCATTCTTTATGCATTAGAACAACTCTTCATCATTTAAATCATTCATGAGTGTTTCCTCCTACTTTGTCTGTGCCAATAAATAATTTGAAACACCTTGAATTTTTAGAACCGGTGTGAATCAAAAAGTAATGATTAGATGCACTTTTCTTTTGCTTGTTTTTTACATCCTACATTTTCATAAACCTAAGGACAACCATACAGATAGTTAAACTTGGCTAAGCTTTCTTTCTGCTAGTATTTTCTTTTCAAACTTTTAATCTGATTTTGTTTGTGCACAAATAGTCTTATTGCTTAACCTATGGACCGCACCATATGGATATGTAATTTTGGTGACATGTTCTTTTCTACTAGAAGTTTTTTCTCCAAACTTTCAATCTGGTTTGATTTTGCAAGAATAGTGATACGTTTTTTCCTTCAATAGCTGATAGTATTTTAATTTGCCTAGGATGTTGAGTGATAATATACATTTCTAAAAAAGTCAAAAAGCTCTTTTTATTATATAAAACAATTTAGAAAAAGTTTTTTTTATAAATTACATATTTTACTATTTAGAAAATGCACCCGTGAAAATTTTGTTATGATACCTTAATTGGAATATTTGATCAAATTAGGTTAAAAGGCTAAAAAAATTTAAGGCAGGGAAGAATGCTGTTTTGGATGTTGTTTATTGAAGTGGAACATTTAGGAGATTAAGTTATTGTTTGAATAATGAAGCTAACATAACATTGAAATTAAGAAATCTAGACATTATGAAATATCTTTGTTGTACTAATGTATATGATTAAAAATTTCGTACGATCTTGTTTAATTATAGAGGAATTGAGTTGATCAGTTGATCTGCCTTTCCATTAGATTTTTTTTAAAGAGTGATAGATATAAGCATAAGAGGTGGATAACAAAATTTCTAGAAATCTCTTTGGATGTGTACCAAGAAGATCAACTATAATATTATCTATTTAATAACTTAATTATTTAAGGAACATATAGAAAAACTAATATTTTCTTATGTTATTATTTTTTAAAAGCTTATGATAGTTATTAGAAAACTTTGTGGTGGTTTTTAGACAAGAAAGGAATATCTTGTAACTACATGAATCTCATAAAGGACTTATGTTATAAAGCAGTTATTACTAGAGTTCTTGGAGTAGATCTTCTTGTCACTTCCAAGTTTGTATCAAGAGTCAACTATGCCTCTATCTTTGGAAAATATGAGGACGTGCTGCTTTATTGTACAACAACAACAACCAAGTCTTTCTCTCGCTAAGTGAGATTTGCTATATGGATCCTTCTATGTCATTGGGTTCAATCCTCTACTCGGTCCTCATATGTGTTGCTTTACTATGAAAGATAAAAAGTAAAAATTACTATTATGAGGCAATTAGTTGTGTTTATAGGGAAATTAGGTTTAGATTAGTTCTATAGTTTGACTTGTGAATTGAGTATAGTTAAGGTTTGTAGGCGAGACCTTAAAAAATTCTAGTTAAGACAATTAAAATGATTTAGAGATGTTGATGTTACTGGTGATATACTCTCACTATTACTAGTTTTCTGAAGAGATAAAAATCCTTGTATCCTCCACTACCTGTTTGATGCTGCCATTGTCTGAATCAAAATTTTACAAGACATTTTTGTGAGCGACTAGGTGTCTCAAATGGAAGGGAGGTGCAAAGTGCATTACAAGGCTTGCAGATTTCTTCTATATAGAGAAATATAGTAAATTGTCCATTTAGTTGTACATTAAATTTAATGTTTGTTGATGTATTATGCTACAAGCTTGTAATCATTTAATCTTAACTACAGATTTATTTATCATTGAGATTGTTTTTTTAAAAGAAAAACTGTCTTGTTGACACTTAGTTGAGACTATATTTATCTTTTTGGACTGTTTTAACTGTTTCTGTTTTGCTTTCATAGATCAATGATCTTCGATTGAGAACTGCTGGAGAAGCTTCTCAGAGGAGCACTAAAGAAGATTGGGCTGAATGGATGAGACATTTTAGCATTGAACTTCTCAAAGAATCACCAATGCCAGCACTACGAACTTGTGCAAAGCTTGCACAGTTGCAGGTAAAACAAATGAATTAGCGTTGTTTTGTCCTAGTTGATAATTTATATCTTGACTATGAAAATGACAGCCCTCTGTTGGAAGAGAATTGTTTGCTGCTGGTTTTGCAAGCTGCTGGGCTCAAATGAATGAAACTTCTCAGGAACAATTAGTCAGGAATCTCAAGACAGCATTCTCATCTCAGAATATCCCCCCTGAGATACTGGCTACTCTGCTAAACTTGGTCTATATATTGGCTTTTCCCTTTCATGTTTTGGTATTATTTCAGCTTGTTGTGAGCGTGATACTTTTTGGCATTCTCATCAGGCAGAGTTTATGGAACATGATGAGAAACCACTTCCAATTGATACTAGGTTGCTTGGTGCTCTTGCTGAGAAGGTTTTTCCTCTTCTAAAATTCACCAGATATTTTTTTTGCCAGATTGATTTGTTCCTACTGCATATTTTATCAGCAACATTGTTTTTTCAGTGTCGAGCATTTGCAAAGGCTCTTCATTACAAAGAAATGGAGTTTGGTGCTGCTTGTTCCAAGAAAATGGGTGCAAATCCTGTGACAGTCGTCGAATCCCTTATTCACATTAACAATCAGTTACACCAGCATGAGGTTGCCCTTTTTCAATCTGATTTAGATTCTTTCATTTGTTCTAGTCTTAGTTTGTCCTTCCATTCTCTGATAATCGAGGAACACTTGTGTCATATACCACCATCTGTTTTACCAGGCTGCAGTTGGTATATTAACTTACTCACAGCAGTATATGGATGTTCAACTCAAGGAATCATGGTATAGTCTATCAAAACTTGGTCTCAGAGAAGCCTTTTGTAAATCCTTAAATACTTTTTAAGTAAAAATATCAGTTGTATACTTTCTTATTGATCAGTTGCTTATCATCCTAATGGTAATGGTCTATAAGGTGTGTTTTTCTCTTTTATGTGCCCATGTTTCAGAATGTATGAAAATTCCAAATTTCCACAGGTATGAGAAGTTACAAAGGTGGGATGATGCTCTTAGAGCTTACACTATCAAATCTTCTCAGGCTTCTAATCCATCTCAGAACTTGGATGCTACCTTGGGTTAGTTTTTTATGACTAATCAACACAATTTTAATATTATAGTCATGTCACATTAACATTTTTATCATCCTGTGTTGCATGAATATATTTGCTATTATATTTAATTTTTTTGTTGTATAATGAAACAAGTACAATTTAGGAATCACACTGAAAGTTGGCAACGTTTCCATTTAGTAGAGAAACTGAGATAATATGCCTTAATACATATGTTATCATGCCGAATCATGTATTTTCTTTCAGTTCATAAATACTTTTGTCAGTTTCTAAATTTGTTGCCTATGTAAAATATTATGCCAGGTCGAATGCGTTGCCTTGCTGCCTTGGCTCGTTGGGAAGAGCTTAGTGCCCTATGCCGAGAGCAATGGACGGCTGCTGAGCCAGGAGCTCGTCTAGAAATGGCTCCTATGGTCAATTATCAAAATTATAGCTGATTCAATTATCTATTTATTCTATATTTATCTTTATTCATATCCTTCTAGGCTGCAAGTGCTGCCTGGAATATGGGAGAGTGGGATCACATGGCTGAATATGTCTCAAAGTTGGATGATGGTGATGATAGTAAACTTCGAATGTTAGGAAGTACAACTGCCAGTGGTGATGGAAGTAGCAATGGTGCTTTCTTTAGAGCAGTTCTTATGGTTCGACGTGAAAAAGTTAGTTTATTCATTTTTTGCCTTTTTTCTTGTTTAAATTTATTTTTTAAAAGATCTTTTTAATCTTTTTTCTTGTAGTATGATGAAGCTCGTTTGTATGTTGAGAGAGCAAGGAAGTGTCTAGCTACAGAACTGGCTGCATTGGTAAGGCATATACTTATATCAACATAGTGGCTTTCCTTATGAGCTTATCGAGTGGTTCTGTAAATGCAAGTTCTCACCAAAAACAGGAGGCTACCTAGTTGAGTTCATAATGCAAGAAAAAAAATTTAGATCATAATACTTTAATCTATTTTTTGTCTTTCGAAAATATCATTGTTATTGTGATTTCCATGGTCGAGGTTTGTCATTTTATACATTGTCCAGTGAAAAAACTCATGTATAAAAAGGTTTAGCTTCTTAGTACAGGAAAATAATCCATTAGATATTGCTAATCTCTTATCATTTATGATTGCTGCATTAATGATGAAACCCATTACCTTCAATGCCTATCCTAAGCCCAGATGACAAAGATGGATGTGAGGCCATTCTAGCCAGCATAAAATATTGCATTCTTATGATTATTGTTCTTCATTGCTTCTGACCATTTAGAACTCTTTTTTTCCTCCTCTTTTCATGCACACAATTCATCAGAATTCTCATGTGTAAATGAAATATCTTGAACTAGTCAATCTTAGGATGCCAATCTCTTAATGAAAAGGCTTGCTGCAGAATCATCTTAGAATTGAGAAATATCATTTTAGCTAGACAAGATTGATGATTGAAATAAAGTTTAAAATCTCTACCCCCGTCGAAGTGTTGGTCCCAAACCGGAACGATACGGTTTCTGTATCTTACGGTATTTTTTATTTATAAATAGTAATTATTAGATCAATATGTTTATTGTGTATAATTTAAAAATAAGTTGTATATTTATTTTATATAAGTTCTCAATTATTGAACAACTTAATATTGTTAGAAAAAATAATTAAATATAATTTTCTTTAAAGAAAATTGATCTATCAATAACTCGAGTTAAAATTAATACATCATAATATGTTACCTTACAATACCAAAAGGAGTGGGGTGAATCAGATGGAAGCATTGGTTCTTGTAACATTCTGCTTAGATCAATTCCCATAGTTCTCCAATGCCCTAATATTGATTGATTTCTCCACATGTCTATCAGTGTGTCTCGTTTTATCACTGAAAGTTGGATTTAAATTGATACCACTAAAATCGGAACAGTATAGGAACAAGATAAGGATAAACATACGTCCCAGCTCTAGTATGATGGATCACCATATGATGCATCAAAGTTATAATAAGAAGGCTGGGAGTACGATGAACTTCGACCAGAATCAATCTTAGCTAAACTCTCTCGCATATCTTGATAATTATGAGTTTTCTTTTGTTTGTCACCTTTATTTCAACGTTGATATTGAATAGTTCTAGCTCCATGATCATAATCTTGAGTTGTATTTGTGTAATCTGTCTCACATGCCCATGGCTCCGATGTTGGAGTAAGGGAACATAATTTTTACCACCAGATGCATCACCACTGTCATCACTTCTATGAGTAGTTGCACTGCTATTAACATCGCTATCCTCATTTCAAACTTCTTGTCGGATTACAATGTCAGAAGGTGATGATGTTTCATCAATGTCATCATGTTATTGCTCATCAATTGCATTGACTGGATTTTCACTAATTCTCAATTGACCCATTCCCAGTAAAAGCAGGAGATTTTCCTTTTCTTTCTTTTTAGTAAAAATTACACGAGCTTTGCTTTACTTTTGCCTTTATCTATGGACTTTGGCTGGGTTTGGGGTTGGGATGTTGAAGAATGTCTAAACCGAGATCCAAAATATCGAAATTCTTGTTAAAAAGCTTCATCATCTTCTTCCTCACCGATATCTCCTCTAGCTTGTATTTTTTCAATCCGTTGAGTAAATTGAGATGGTCGTGGTGGGTCTCCTGCTTCAGCAAGTAATCCATCATTGGATCATTCTTAGCTTGGACAAATCCAATATCAAATGGGTTTACACCACCAAACTCTTGTTCTTCATTCTCTTCTGTTATTGCTCTTAATTGAAGACATATATTATAAGGAACGTAGATCATCTTCTCTAAATGATGATAAGAAAGACAATTCGTACTTTTGTATGAATGAGGAAGAAAATTGATTAATTTCTTTTACAACCACTTGAAGACGTCCACGAGAGAATTCGTTCTATAATCTTTTTCAAATTTTGGACTTATCCTTCATATTGTAACCATAACTCAACTATAAGATAAATAAGAACAAAATAAAATAGTATTTATATTTGTTGACAATGATTAGTAATAATTTTTACTATATCATCCATCCATTTTATATCCGCATGACACTGTAATAGGATTGCTAAAAGAACCATATGCCTCTCGAATTCATTAATAGTTTCACAATTGATTCTCTATTGTTTGTAGTCTTGATATTATATTTCTGAGGGTCACTAATAAATCATCATGTGTGCCAAGATTATAACGATATTGATATGTCAGATTGAGATAATAACCGCCAATAATTAAACATATACTTATTAATAACACTATGTTTAATCTTTTATCATTAAGAAATACATATCTGCCAAATGAATATATTTTCTTATTTGGTTGTTCCTATCTTTTAGTGATTATATCAATGTAATGTTGATACTTGGTTGGTGATTGTTGACGTCTCTTAATTTCCTCTTTTACTTCATGAATTAGGCGGTAAACGTTGCTCATTTATGACTTTTTGTCCATATCGACTTTATGTAGAACAACATACAAGGGTTCTACTGCTATAAGAATATATGTGATATAGTCCCAAACATTAAGAGATATAATAATTTTTTGCAACTCCTTACCTTCGGTCATGTTAGAATATTGAGAGACTGACCAATTCTCAAAAGAAAACAAAACTTTCAATCCGACTTTTTCCTGATTCAATGATTTTAACAAGAGAAAGTAAGTGGCAACCTAGTCGTTCTTGGTCGCAGAATCTCCCCATCAATAAATTTCCTCACTAATTCATAAATCCAATGATGATTATAAAGGAGGTTTGTTCAACATTGATCTTTTTTACTACCTTCTTCACTATATTGAGTTTATCGATATGTACCATCATCAAATCGATATAGTATGTTGCGCATGGAGTCCAAAATAATGTTGATATTTTTGCTCCAATAACTCTCCAACCCTTTTTAAAGCTGACATCATTATCTATAATCATCTGCACTATTTGTTCTGCACCTATCTCTTGAACTACACTATCCATCAAAAGATATCTGTAGTGTGCATCATGATAGTCTGTATTTGCATCAATAGATTTATAAAATATCACCTTTCCATTGCAACATAATAGAAAGTTGATCATGCTCATTCGTGTAGGCCTCCAACCATCACACATCAACGTAACTCTATATAAGCTCCATTGCTTCTTGTATGATACGATCAAGTCTTGATCTTCTCCACTTGTTCATCTAAATATGGACTGACAATTTCATATGCAGTCGGAGGTTGAATGCAAGGGTCAGATTTTTGAATGTTGGACACCATATTACAGTAGTATGTGTTGTTTGCTGCATTAGGGGAATATGACTAAAATGAAAAAATTTAGCAATACTTTGGCCTTTCTTCTTCTCTTTTGTATATGCATCATTAGTTTGTTTGTTTGCTTGGTCTAGGAATGTCAGTGAATCGATATCAGCAATATCAACTGATCGACTTCGTCCCCTAGAATGAAAAAATGACCAATACCACCTTGTGTTGATGTAATACAAACACTTGTACTCTTTGCCAATGTTGCTCCAGAAGTTGAGCCACTTCCACTGGCACTAGCTGAGTCACTTCTGTATCACATATTTTACTCATATTCATATTGAGTTCGAGAGGCATTGAGAGTTGCTAAAAAATCTTCATGATTTGAAACTTCACCACGACTTTCAAATTCATCGTAGATTGGTTCTTTAGAGCTTCGACGATCAACAAGTTCACATTGTCATTGTTTATACTTTAATACTTTTTTGCTATCAAGTTTCTCTTTCATGGCACGATGAACTTCTTGAGAAACTTTTGGATAATTAGAAACATCCGAATATCCGCCAACAAGATGTTTTAAGTGTGTGACCCCACTGTCCTATCCAAGCATATCACAAAACAAACATTGCCAATGGAGTTGATTCTCTAATCGATGTGCGTGTCTCCAAGTTGGATTACGAGATTGTTATTTTGGTGTCAGTACTTATGCATTATAAAAAATTATGAATAATACACATTTTCAGGTAATGGTCATCATTTTATAACATCAAGAATGTCTTTATCATTGTAAACTTACAAATTAAGTATATAAGGAGCAACTTCGTGAAAGCAATCTTCTACAATACATTTTTATAAAGTGAACTTGAAACAATCTCCTAAGAATATTAATTCAACTTCTCAATTTAGAAAAATCAGAAGGGTACAAGATTATAAGTGTTTTATTAGGAATCATAATAAGTATTGACAGCATACCTTTTTCAAAATTTCTAAAATAGAGGACAAATAATATGTAGAGATATTTTAAGACAAAAATATATGTTTCATACTTTTAGGAAGAATCCTAAAAGTAAAAAAACTAAATATCTTAATATTTATAGATCCAAATTTCAAATATTCTAAGAAAAAAATAGTTTTAATAAGTATATAAATTAACACAAAAAGCTATTTTATATTTAATAATTATATAAATTAACTATTTATTCATTTAATTAATTATTAATTTAAATAATATATATTAAAAATGGTAAAAAAATAGAATATCAATTAAATAGTGAAACAATAAAAAATAAAATAATAAAAAAAATATCCGAATATAAATATGTTTTTTTTTAAATTTAAAACAGTGATAATAATTTTCAGAATATTAATTAATAATATTTATTAATTTTTGAAAATTTTAAATATATTTTTTATTTATTTTATTTGGATAATTTAATTAGGGTTTAGGAAAGTTTGTTTGAAATATCACACTTAAGTTGGGAATTGCTTGAATTAATTAAATCATAAGTTTAATTTTCGATGAACAAGAACGGTATCCCTTGTCTGCGGCGCCTGCAACGCCTTGGGAGCACCTCAGACCCATCGTGGGTTTTGCGAAGAGGGTTGGAGGCGCCTCGGTGACGCCTTGGTCCTGCCATGCTTCCGGCTGCGCCGGAGACGTCCCACGATATCTTCTTGATGCCTCCGCTCGCGTTTAGGTTAAATTGAAATCACACCTATCCGGAGTGTGGTCGTTGCTTCGCTATCACCTTATTGCTGCTTCGCTATCGCCTTGCCGCTACCTCTCCATTACTAATGGCTTGCCAGTTGCCTTCTTTGTTGCCTCCCCTACGTTATATAGCTTTTTTTTAATGATTAATCGATTGACAGAAGGAATCGATTCGATTCCTTCTATTGTGATTCCTTCTGTTGCGCGACACGCGCAATTCCTTCTGTCGCGCGACAGTACGCGAAATTATCATGCGTCCCGTGTCAGTTTCGCTCCTGTGGCAGAACGGTAAAAACCATCCATGCTGCCCAGCACGGAATGGTATTTCAATCGTTGGATTGAAACAATGTGGCCTTATGTAGTTTGTGATTTGATGCTAGGTAAGATAGACAACATTGATGGAAGAAACAATGTGGCTTTATCTATTTCCTGCATTTATGCAAATTTCCAAATATTATGTGGGGTAATTCTATATATAGTCTAGGTTTCATGAGAGTAAAATTCATGACTATATTTTATTGACTCTCTTTAATAAAGGCTATTATCTAGTGAATACTGATGATAAGCAACTTATGTTGCATATTGACTTTGTTTATTGTGGTTTATTGTTGAGGAGGTAGCCTTTCTTAAATTGTTTTTCTATTTTTTCCTTTTATTTTCCATTTGATCTAAATGTTACTAAGTTGTATTTCCATAGTTTAGAAGCAAGTGTTCTAGTGGTAATGAAATGTAAAATCAACATTGTTCACTGTAGACAATTCCCAGATTTAATTTGATGGCTTGAACTCAATTTTTTTTATAAAAAATAAATCTAAATTTATAATAAAAAATGAAATAGAGGAGGTGATTATTTGGGTTTTGTAAGTTGCAAGGTACTTTGGTTGCTTTCCCTGTAATTTTCAAATGTCATTGATCACTTATGTATCTTATATGTTCTATCTCTTCCTCTTAGCAATGGAATCTAAATTTTCTGTATATGATTGATATTTTATGATTCAAGGTTTATATATATTTTTGTTTTTTTTAATCAGGTTCTTGAAAGTTATGAACGCGCTTATAGCAATATGGTTCGTGTTCAACAGCTTTCAGAGCTTGAAGAGGTTTTCTTGTTTCTAATTTTGTGTTCTTTGATAATCTATATTGTTTCATGGAATTGATTAGATAACTAATTTTCAATTTTGTAACAGGTTATTGATTATTGTACTCTTCCAGTTGGTAACCCTGTTGCAGATGGTCGAAGGGAATTGATTCGTAATATGTGGAATGAACGAATACAAGGAACAAAACGGAATGTTGAGGTGAAGCTTTCATCCTTTCTGTAATGTGTATATCCATAGGATAATATTTTATTTATTTTCTTTCAACATGTTGAGGTCTTTTCAAATAATTATTTGCTGTTGTTGTATGTTCTCATCTGCTACTGTTTGTTTTTCATGTTCATTTTTAAGGTTGAGGTTATCTTTGCTAGTTATTTTATATTTTATGGTATCCCAAGTTTTCTTTTAAGTTTTAATCTTTATTGCACTAAATATTCCTTGGAACACGTGTATTTTTCTGGTATTTCACCTCCATGCCCTTCCTTTGATATTCTTTTATTTCTTTGGAAGGCTGTTATTTTACTCTTTCTTGATCAATCTCAATGCAGGTTTGGCAAGCAGTTTTAGCAGTAAGAGAATTGGTCCTTCCACCCAGTGAAGACATTGAAACTTGGATTAGGTTTGCCTCGCTTTGCCGGCAAAGTGGACGTATAAGTCAGGCAAGATCTACTTTGATAAAACTCTTAAAGGTTAGTTTTTCATTTTGTTGAAAATAAACATCAAGCCAGACTAGTCTAGGAGAGATAATAATTGAATGACTGTTAATGTAGTATGATCCCGACTGTTCTCCGGGAAATTGGTTGCTCCATGGGCATCCTCAAGTTATTCTAGCCTACCTGAAATATCAATGGTCTCTTGGTGATGATCTTAAACGGAAGGAAGCATTTTCTCATTTACAGGTAGAACTGTCATGTTTATTTTTGCACTAGACTAGAGTTAATGAGAAACTGAATTTTCAATCTATTGTCAATTTTCATCTATTATTTTCTTAGGATTTAACTCTACAATTAGCTTCTACGAATGCCCACTCCTTGACACCCATTGTTCCGGGTAATGCTCCTAATTCAAGTATTCCTCTCCTTGCTCGTGCATATCTGCAACTTGGGAACTGGAAGAGGGCACTTTCCCCTGGATTAGATGATGACTCAATACAAGGTAATGAAATACTTGTAGTTTCCTATTCCTTTCTTTTCCTGCTATTTGTAGAATTGTAGTACCTTTTTTTTCTATAGTATATGCATTTCAATTTTGTTTGCCTCACTCAACAGAGATCCTTGTATCCCTTAAAAATGCTACACATTATGCTAAGGACTGGGCAAAAGCATGGCATACGTGGGCCTTATTCAATACAGCAGTGATGTCTCATTATACGTTAAGAGGCTGCCATGATGTTGCAGCAAAGTATGTTGTTGCGGCTGTCACTGGATATTTCTATTCCATAGCTTGTGCATCAACTGCTAAGGGAGTTGATGACAGCTTACAGGTAAATCTTTTGTTTCCACAATGGTCTATATATTTTTTTTATATGTACTTTGTGTTTTTCCTGTATTCAAAGAAACCGTGCTGATTATGCGTCTTGGAAAATTAAAAGTTATAGAGCTATTGTATGCACTTGTGAAGAATTTAAAGTTGATGACTGATAATTCATTGCAATGCCAATTCATGCTGGACTAGAACAAAAACTACTGTGGGAGGCAATATGAAAAGTACTCAGTGATTTGTAAAAAGTATTGTCAATTATCTGCAAGAAAATTAACAAGTTCTTGGAGTGGCTGAACACTAAATTAAAATTCATCTGAATACTTTAAGTGGCGCATTCTTGAAGAGCTTATTATTTTTCAACTTAATTGTCCCCAATTACTTGGGATTTATTGCTTCTTGTTGTTATCGCGTCTATTATCTGAATATTCCACTTGATAAATTCAAGAGGTGGATGAGTGTGACTTGCTTATGCACTAGCTCTGATACTCGAGTTCATCCGTCTCTCTGTTTGTGTTGGATGCTAATACTTCGACACCTGACACTCAAAGTGGACACTCAATTTTTCTATTAATCATATGTTAACACTTCTAGAAATAAGTATGTTGGATCCACATTTGTGATAGTTACTTGCACCTAAGGTTAACTTAGCTAGTAAATTACAGTGTCTAATTGGTTAAATTGAACCGAACTGAAATGTACTGGATCTTTGTTGTTTGTTTCAACCAACCTACCTGATCTATAATTTAAACCAAGTTAAATCAAATTGAAATAGCCGATTTGGTTGTTTGGATTAGTTCAAACTGAATTGATTACTTTTATCTATTAATATCACTTTTATCAATCAGGAGAGTTGTAATAAAAAAAGATAATCCATTAAAACATGAGCAGTGGTATACAACCTATATACTATTAATTTCCTATCATTGTGTCATCTCTTCCTCTTTTAAATTTAGCAAGTTTTCTTTAGAATCAAAATGTGAATTTTACTTTGTAGTCTCTGAAGTCATAATTGTGAAATTTTGGTTTATGTTACTTAAGCACATACGATGAAGATATGCCATTCATTTCCATCATTAGAGCCTTGTCTGAACTCTTACATAAAGTTCAATGGCAAAGTAAAAGGTCCACCCAGCTGACCACAGATAGGTGGGGCATATTTAATCCTTCTGTCTTCAATTAGGTGGTGCCCTAAATTTCTCCAACGTGCCACACAAGCCATAACAAGGTTGGTAAAGGTTTGGTCGTGTATGTGGGACTGTGTGGCAGTGTTGTGGACACTTGCTTGTCCTGGAGTTCTGATTGCTTGAATAATTAAGCTACACTATACCATGTGCATGTGTCTGATTATGTGGGAGGTGAAGAGAGCACCCATTATCCTTTGTGAAATTAATAAGCACATGATTACTTGGTTCCAACTCCTAGATTCTACACTGAATCTGTAAGTTCTAGTTTGTTATTTTATTCGTATATAGTTACAATGGTTTAGTAATTTTGGACTTGTTTACTCTAATTTCTTTCTTATTTCTTTCTAGAGTTTTTAGCACTTGTATTCTTCTAATTATTTCTGAAGGTTTTTTCTAAACCTTCTCACTCAAATCCAACCTCAACATCAACTTGATGTTTTTCCATGGTTACAGTTGCTTGTCATTCTAATATTGTTCCAAGGCCTATAGTCCATAGAGATGGTTGTCTTAGCACACATGTAATTTGTTATACTGGCAACATGAATATCTATACAAACTTAAAAACTTGTGAAATTAACTGCTTGAAACTCACATACTTTTGATCACTTATGCTATGTTTCTAGTTTCATTTGCATTCATGAAGCATTCTTTTGTGAAAGGATTTGTTTGTCATCTTGATTAATTATCTATAGTGGTTACTATGTTACAACTTTACTAGCTCATAGATCCATATTCAGTTTTTTTTTTTTTTTGAAACTTTTTATTTGGTATGTTAATATTGATGATTTTTGCTGCAGGATATTCTTCGCCTTCTCACATTGTGGTTCAACCATGGAGCGACATCTGATGTTCAGATGGCACTACAGAAAGGATTTTCGCATGTTAAAATTGAAATGTGGTTAGCAGTACTACCACAGATAATTGCCAGGATACACTCAAATAATAAAGCTGTGAGGGAATTGATACAATCATTACTGGTACGAATTGGGAAAGTGCATCCACAGGTATTCTCACTCTTTCTCATATCTAATTATTTTCAGTTGTTGTTCTTTCAACCTTGTTTTGGAGAAAAGGGTGTACTCTATTGTATTCAATTTGAGATGATCATTTCAGGGTATCTCATATTGTGATTTCTTTCTAATTTAAGCTTAAGTGAAATCAGTCAAATCCTGACCAGATTCAAGGCCATAAAAATTAGTTAATAAAACATTGTTTGCTGCTTTTGATTACTTTTGTCCTTGACTTTCTCAATTGAAAAAAGTTTGTTAAGGCATGATTATGAACGACATAATTTATTTATCAATGTGAAACAAGTGATAGTTTAAAATGAGAAAGAAATAGTGGTGGATTTGACTTGCAATTTGCTAGAATAACTTGCCATTGACTTGAGACTAGTTGCTAGGGGTGGCAACCCATAGGACACCCTTAAATTTTTTAACTATCCAAATCCCTATCCGCTTGCTTCATCCAAATCCATACCCCATTCTTGGGTTCTCATAATTTTACCCATACTCAGTCCCATCACTTCCCAAAACGTACATAATTAAATCTGAACCAGTCCTCAGTTTAACATATTTTGATATCCCAATAGTAAAATAACCATAAACTGATCCTCGAAAGACACCTAATTTGATCTTTAAAAAATAAAATATGTTAAAGTTTGTAAGACAAGCTCTAATAATGATTTGTCCAATAATATCCATAAAAAATTTAAGCACATGGGACGGAGTATGCAATTACAAACCCATTTCATAGGGATAACAAGTATCTACCATTTCATCTAAATCTCTCCCACCCCATACAATGAATACCCAAACTAATTGAACAGGTCGAGTAGTCATGATATCTGAAAAAACTCTGCTCATTGAACAGCTCGAATTTTGATTGTCAGTTACGAAACCAAGCTGCTTGCCAAATGGCTTTTGTAATGGATTATGTTGACCTCCGGTTCTTTTGTATTTTTAAAAGGTTCTGAATTGCAGGCACTTATGTACCCTCTGCTGGTAGCTTGCAAGTCAGTCAGCACACTGCGGAGGCGTGCAGCTGAGGATGTTGTTGAAAAGATTCGTCAGCATCATGGTCTTCTTGTTGATCAGGCAAATACCACATCTCCTGATGAATTGTTTAGATATATTATTGAAATGGAACTTCCTGATGTGATGAATTCATGGTTATAGGCACAACTTGTCTCACAAGAGTTAATTAGGGTTGCAATATTGTGGCATGAAATGTGGCATGAAGCTTTGGAGGAAGCCAGTCGCTTGTATTTTGGTGAGAAGAATACCGAGGGTATGCTTGCTGCATTAGAACCTTTGCATGCAAAGCTTGAAGAAGGACCAGAGACCTTTATAGAAAATGCTTTCGTTCAGGTATTTTTCTCCAGTTGTTTGAGATAACCACTGGCCTAAAATGTTGGAAGAGAGAATGGAAAGAGAGCAACAGGAAAGAGAACAGATTTTTACGACTTATGGTGAAGGATCTCGAAAGATAATGGTTCTATGCAAAACCTAATACTAAGGGAGTGGAAGCTGATCTAATATAGGACTAGGAACACGTGTATACTTGCATATGTTTGATTTTTAGTTTACAGAGGAAGCCGATGAAGTTGATGATAGCCTGCCAACAGAACTGAAATCTAGTTATTTCTATGATGGTCTAGATACTTAGTAACTTGTTTCATCTAAGCTTGTAAAATCTCTTCATATATTTCATGTCAGTGGATCATTACATAAGCACATGGTGCATGAGCCATTATTCATAAATTGCAGGTGTTGGACAAACTGGTTTCTCGGTGAGTTATAGATAGTTTTTTTTTCCTCTTGTGACTGGAGAGAGTAATGTACGATATTTGCTTATAAGACCTAATAGAACAATAATATCATTTATCAAGATCAAGAAGGCTGCATGAATTTCATGAACAGGCTACTGTCAAGCATTTGCATGAGTTCAATAGTGACCAGCGTCTTGTAGGAAACATTTTGCTGTTTATTTTTTCATCATTCTTTATTACCATTTGGATCAAAGAATTGCTTCTGGGTTCTATTATGAACTGTCAAAACTCTTGATTTTGCTTGTGATATCTCTTGTTCCAAAGGTGATTCTTATGTTAATGCTGTGATTGGGCTATAGGATCTGACAAAATTAGTATTTTTTTTCTGAGACTCTATCCTCTTTTTTGTTTCACTAGACTCTTAGTGGTTAGAACTTTCACTTACTTTGGGAGAATTTTGATCTTTGTATTTCCATCTCAGCAAATGTTTTTTTTTCCCCTCAAGGATTTTGATGCCTTTCAATGGGTTACAGGCCTGTTCATTAGCTTCTATTCGTGGTGCATAATTTTGTGGAATGTAGGTAGCAGTTATGACTTATTCAATTTATGAGTACTGGTGTGGAATTTTCTGTTGGAATTTCTCGGAACAGATCATCTCTTTATAAAACCTAATAAAAAATCACTGTCAAGATCAAGAATACTGCATGAATTTCATGAACTAGCTGCTGCCATACATTTGCATGAGTTCAATAGTGACTAGCCTCTTGTAGGAAACATTTGGTTGCTTATTTTAGTTGGTCATTCTTTAGTTTTCATTATCCCAATATATAATGGAATTAATGCTAATTATGTTATGTCTTTTTAGACATATGGTCGCGAACTACAGGAAGCACGCGATTGCTGCTTAAAATACAGAAGCACTGGAAAGGATGCTGAACTTACTCAGGTCTTGTTTGTTAATTATAATAGACATTGTCAGTTTTTCTTTATAGTGTAGGCATTATGATGAATCGTTGGACTTTCAGGCATGGGACTTGTACTATCATGTTTTCAAAAGAATTGATAAACAGCTTCCAAGTCTTACTACTCTAGATTTACAGGCAAGAATTAATTATTTGTTGCTAGTGCATTGTTTCTCTTTTTATTATCACTTAATTATTTTTCTTGCATTACCAGTCTGTTTCACCTGAATTGCTGAAGTGTCATGACCTGGAACTAGCTGTGCCTGGTACTTATCGAGCAGGTAATTACGTATCCGATTTTTCTTGCAGAGAAATGTGGATGGTTCAACTAAGGATTACTCTTTTCTTTACGACTATGAGAGTTGGTGAGGGAAACTGGTATTGTTGACCATTAATGAATTATAATAGGGCTATATGCCCATGTTGGTTTTAGCTGCGCATTCCGGTTAAGCCATCGAGTATTATAACATCCTTGGAATTCAAATAGTTGTAGTTAAACTAGTTCTGTGGAAGACCATTGCCAAGGTTTTCTATTTATATTATTGTTTACGGATATCTCCCTTAATATTGAAGGTCCTATTCCATAATCAATAGCACTGTTTCCAAGATATTTTCATTGGTTTAATTGAATCTTGAGTTTTTTGAGCTTTATAGACAATCATTATGCTATCAAAGAACATATTGTTATTTCAGCCCTTCGCTGAGCACATTGCTTTACTCTCATATGACATGTTATTTGTCAAGCAGCTGGTATCTTTACCAAAATATCCAATTAAAATGTGTGTGCCTAGTTGATCCTTATTTAAGTTGGGCATTTACCTATGGTGAACATGCTCGACTATAATGCTTTCTGCTGTAACTTCATTGTTGAACAGAGCTCTTTAGTTTTGATGCCTTGGCCACCACTCAGCCTTAGTACATGTTATATTTCGGATGAATCAATGCAGCAGGCTGTGCCTATGGGTTATTATACCTTTTTTTCCCTGTTGGCTGTGCCAATTGAAAACTTGTTAAAGTGTTCTGAAATTTTGTTCTCAACGCCAAAGGTATATTTTTTGTTGTGTCAGATGAAGCTGTGGTGACAATTGCAAATTTTGCACCGCAACTAATTGTCATAACATCAAAGCAGAGGCCTAGAAAGTTGACCATTCACGGAAGTGATGGGGAGGACTATGCATTTTTACTAAAAGGACATGAAGATTTGCGGCAGGATGAACGTGTCATGCAGGTAAATAGGTTTGCAAGGTTTTTCTTCCAGGTTCACAATTCATAAAACCTACTTATGAGTAAAAGAAATTAAAAAAAAAATGAGATTGGCATACCAACAAAGGTCAAGTTGGAAAAGGCTGAGTATAGAACTCAAATTCTGAGATGTCATAGATTTAGGCTTAATTATTGATATTTTCTGGCAGTACCAGTTCATTAACTAGAATCATCATTATGTTTTCTTTATTGTGTTCTAATTCTTTGTAGCTATTTGGTTTGGTGAACACACTTCTTGAGAACTCAAGAAAAACTGGAGAAAAAGATCTTTTTATTCAACGTTATGCAGTTATTCCTTTATCTCCGAACAGTGGTTTAATTGGATGGGTTCCACATTGTGACACCCTTCACCATTTGATTCGCGAATACCGAGATGCAAGAAAGGTAAGCTTTTAAGACTGTTTAAAAGGAAATTCTTTCCTGTTAATTTATCATCTTTGTCATTTTGTGTCACAGATACCTATAAATCAAGAGCATAGAGTTATGCTGGCTTTTGCACCAGATTATGACCACTATCCTCTTATTGCCAAGGTGGAAGCATTTGAGCATGCTTTGCAAAGCATGGAAGGAAATGACTTAGCAAAGGTATGTTCTCTATTTTCTGAATTGAGGGGCAGTTGTTTTGTATTTTGTTATATGGTGAGTTTTTTTTTAAAAACTCTTGAAGCCCTTGCATCTGTCTATGATTGCCTAGATTTTGTTTTCATAAGCTTATGTCCACTAATAATATTATTCTTGTAGGTTCTATGGCTGAAAAGCCGAACATCTGAAATTTGGCTTGATCGCCGAACAAATTATACAAGAAGTTTAGCTGTGATGAGTATGGTGTGTTTCTTTATCACACATTAGTAAATATTTAGAGATTATTCCTAGGATTTATAATCTGGTTGTATATGTATATATATATTCAGAATACTTTATATTTTCAGGTTGGATACCTTCTTGGCTTGGGGGATCGCCATCCAAGTAATCTTATGCTGCATCGTTACAGGTAGCATGTTTATCCACTATTTGGATGAAAAATATCCTTATATCAAAGTCATAAATTTCTCATGAGAGAGTATTTAATACTTGTGTTCCAGCGGAAAAATATTGCATATTGATTTTGGTGATTGCTTTGAGGCATCTATGAGTAGGGAAAAGTTTCCGGAAAAAGTAAGTAACTTTCATCTTCAATTAGCTCCATCTAGTTCGTTTGTTCTATATATGCATTAAGCGCTTTAGTCTATGACAAACTTTATCTGCTTTTTCACGGACTCCTTGATTGGAACCATATGCTTTTCAGGTTCCTTTTAGATTGACTCGGATGCTTGAGAAGGCTATGGGAGTTAGTCGGATTGAAGGCAACTTTAGATCAACTTGTGAAAATGTTATGCAAGTTCTTCGAACAAACAAGGATAGTGTCATGGCCATGATGGAGGTAAAACTTTTTTTTTTTTTGACAAGGATTAGTCTGATATGATGGTCTGTAGTTGTCATGGTGTGACATAGAAAATATAAAATGTGGTCACTAACTTAATTCCACATTCAATACAGTAAAGATTGTAATGATATTTGATGTGGCCTTTTATGTTGTGCTTGCTTGAGAAAAAGGAAGTGGGAGGAGGGAAAACAGTTATTTGTTACCAAAAGGCATAGTATCAGACTGCATCATAATCTATTCCTCTGATTAATTTCCTATTTGTTCCTGCTATGATTATCATTCTTGCATTTCTTCCCTGTCCATTCAATCATGTTCTAAGCCTAATTTGTTTACTGTGGGGGTGGATTTAAATTTCAAATTGATAAAGGTCAATCTCTTGATAATTACGTAGCCTTTGACATAACACAGAACACAACCAATAAACTAAACAAGTAGGCTCGTTTTGACTGCATAAGCTATACTCTAGGGAAAACAGGAGAGAACAATGTGATTGTTACTTGTCCCGCTGTCACTTGGTAATATAAATGTATTTGATTATGGTCCATTAGTGAGTATTTGCTTCATTCTTATTTTATCTGTCGGTAGGTCATTTGGGCAGTCATCTTTTGTCGGTCGTTTGATTTGTTCTTCTCTAACCTGTTTGTTGCTGCTGTATACATTCTCATGTAGTTTATTTTAAGAATTCTTTTGTTTGGTGTTAAAGGTGAAGTGTTAAACTTGTGATTTCATATGGAGATTGAGCCCCTGGTGTTTTACTTATTTCAGGCATTTGTCCATGATCCCCTCATTAATTGGCGATTGTTCAATTTTAATGAAGTTCCTCAAGTGTCAACTTATGTGAACGTTCAGCCAGTTGTAAATGGTGATGAATCAACATTGAATAGAGAGCTTTCTCAACCTCTACGTGGTGCTCGTGAGAGGGAACTGCTGCAGGTTGTGTATTGTTTCATGTGGTGTGGTGATTTCCTTGCCTATTTTAGATACTTTATTCAGTTGATCGGTATTTGTAGGCTGTTCATCAACTTGGTGATGCTAATGAGGTTCTAAACGAGCGAGCTGTGGTTGTCATGGCTAAAATGAACAATAAACTAACTGGTCGAGATTTTTCTTCCGGTTCATTGGTCTCTGGGGCTGGTAACTCCATTCAACATCCTTCTGACAGTGGCAACTTGGTCTCTAGAGATGCACGCGAAGTTGATCATGGCCTGTCCGTGAAGTATCAAGTTGACAAGCTTATTCGACAGGCAACTTCACATGAGAATCTATGTCAGAATTATGTCGGGTAGGAGGTTAAACCACTTGCATTAATCAGATGATTTGATTTGGATTTTTTGTGTGATTAATATTGCTGCCATTTCATTTTGTTCCTTGTAGGTGGTGCCCGTTTTGGTGAATATTTTCACAGTTAACGCTGTAAATATGCTGTATATATCTGTTTGTTTTTTTTCTTATTAGAAATTAGTGTTAGGAAGCTGTTTGTATATTTTTGACATTTCATGATATAAAAAAAAGGAGAGAGGAAGTGCCGTAATTATGTTCGGCTTGTATGAAACATGAACTGAAATTGATCATTCTAATTAATAATTCTCCATCTTGCTGACGGTATGGAATTCCAAATTGAAAGTTCTTTTTGAAATCCGGGGTCTCCAAGGGATATTGGTGTTAAACTCGAAAAACTTTAAGCAGAGTGATTGTTGTCTCTTTCAAAAGAATATTCCATTAGGAAGCATTCAGAAAAATGTATTTTGTACTTTTAAATATAAAATGTTGAATTTTAATATGAACGTCTGATCGTCTAATCCCAATACACAATCATAAAAAATTAATAATAAAAAAAGAGTTTTCATTAGTTAATACACGTCATCAGAGATCAAATTGGTCGCCTAGCAAAATGTGAATTTTTTTTCAGGTAAATGTGGTTCTTATTTAAAACACACCGACTTCACATTTGTGTATAATACTGTTGTAGCTATCCACTGTTGTTTTTTGGACCCAGAGCTGTTAAGCACTTTGAACTGCACCTTCAATACTGTATGACCAAAATCTGCCCTGATCGCATTTTTGTGGTGTTTTTAGGATTGCCATGGTCCACCCAATGTTGGTTTTTGACCACTTGGATGTCTAAAAGTCATCTACATTTTGGGTTAGAATGGATAAAGAATGGCTTATAAAGGACGACTGTGCATCATGAGTATTCTTAATTATTGGATTATGAGAAGATTGGCTTCTATCTATCCGACAACAAATGGAATACATGATACATTTCTTGGTTAGATTTGGGTTGAAGGTAATACGTTTGACATATAGTTAACACGGAAGCACATGTTTATTTCTTCAAGTTCGTGAGATTTTTCTTCTAAATGGATGAAGCTTTCCATTGCACCTTCCTAACAAAGATGTTCGGATCAGTTCCATCGTAGAACAATAATTTTCCCTTAATATGTAAATGGTTCCATGATATGACCCTGTTTAATCTCTTCATGAAATAGATTACAGCCCCCTGCTAGGTTTTGTTTTGGCATGGAGGGGGAACCTGTGATGGAATATGTCGTTTGGGGGTGTGGATGAGGAGGATGCTAATGTTTAAGCTCAGGGGAGGAAGCTGAGAAGAAAGCTGGCTGCCTGTATCAGGGACCTTGCATGCCATCGGTGGGTGTAATGAAAAGTTTTGCAGACCTCCATGGCTAGAGATTACATACCTTGATCTCATTGCTGGTTTAGCCAAATCCTGCTGGTTTAATAGACATGGAATCTTCTATGCACAGGCTTGTTTAATGTGATGAGCATTATAATGTTCTTGATAGATGAACCTGCAGGATTATTTTATGGAGCCTGAAGTACTGTCGTGAGTATGAGGATCGCAAACTGTTTCAACTAACTTCAGCGGTCTATTTTTGCTTCATGGTGATGAGAAACGTCGCACTTGTTTGGCAACAATATCCTTTTTACCTCTTTATCAAAACATCTACATTTGCCTCTTAAGGATGTTGTAGATCTGGAGCATGGTGATGGAAGCAGAGGTGTCCAATCTGTTAAAAGTTATTAGAGGTATTGTATGAACTTGTGAAGAATTTAAAGTTGATGACCGATAATTCATTGCAAGTCAATTCATGCTGGACTAGAACAAAAACTACAGTGGGAGGCAAACACTAAATTAAAATTCATCTGAATACTTTACGCGGCGCGTTCTTGAAGAGCCTTATTATTTTTCAACTTAATTGTCCCCAATTACTTGGGATTTATTACTTCTTGTTGTTATCGCGTCTATTATCTGAATATTCCACTTGATAAATTCAAGAGGTGGATGAGTGTGACTTGCTTATGCACTAGTGATCTCTGATACTCAAGTTCATCCATCCCTCTGTTTGTGTTGGATGCTGATACTTGGACACCTGACACTCAAAGTGGACACTCAAATTTTCTATTAATCATATGTTAACATTTGTAGAAATAAGTAGTTGAATCCACATTTGTGATAGTTACTTGCACCTAAGGTTGAGTAACTTAGCTAGTAAATTACAATGTCTAATTGGGTTAAATTGAACCGAACTGAAATGTACTGGATCTTTGTTGTTGTTTCAACCAACCAACCTGATTTATAATTTAAACCAAGTTAAATTAAACTGAAATAGCCTATTTGGTTGTTTGGATTAGTTCAAAGTTTAGATTAACCTGGCCCTCTGTCCTCGTGTTCCAATTCGCCGACGATGACCGGTGAGTCTCCGATCGTCGATCGGACACCACCGGCGGCCTCCGGCCATGGCCCGAACAAAACTATACTCTAGGAGGTACGGTGAACCATCGGGGATCGTCGCAATTGCGATCTCGCCGGATTCACCGTCGAATCCGACGAGATCGTAATTGCGACGATCTCGACCAATTCATTGTTCTCCCAGGATATCATTTGATTCGGTACGACAATCGGAGACTAATGATGGTGTCCGATCAGCGATCGGAAGATCGTCGATGAGTCTGGGACACGGGATCCTCGGGATCGAGGATCCGTTTGCTCTGATTTGCGCCATCTGAATTGTTCAGTTCCTGCCACCTCTTGCAGTTCCCAAATTAATATAACTGAAACATGATTAACAAATTCAAGGTAAAACATGAATTGAAACTAAAAATTGGTCGACATAAATTCGGATCTTACCGGGGCAATCAATTTAGTTTCACCCACATTTCATGTTCTAACTTCTACTCATTTTATTCCCATATGCATAAGACAGTTACAACACACGAGTATTTACTTCTCTTTAGTTTCTTAAGGATCATATACAGGCATACATAAATTTCAAACAAAGAGGCATTTGAATGATTCAGGATATCAACATCCACATTCTCAAAGCCGCCAACATCGCATAACGTGATTATTTACAGTTCATTTTGTGTGAACCTGCAATGTCATCATCCTTGTTCCTTAGTAGCCGTCCTGTTTGCTCGTCGGAACCAAGTCTTGAATGCCAAGAGCAAGTGGGGGCAGTCATCAATGTTCCGTGTGGAAAAGCTTAAGCACTGCTTCAGCAAATCTTGAGAATCTGATAATGGAAGGGTAGATATTATTCTCAGAAATGCTTCTTCAAGGTCCTGGATGATTGATTTGGGACCAGTTGGCATCGGGAAAACAATGTCGCGGCAGATGTTCAGTACCGGGAGCCAACAACTGACAAGATTCATCCTCACCTGAGAAAAATAACTACTAAAATTAAGAGCTTTAAATCTACAGACTCGTACAACATCAAACTGAAAGCATATGCATCTCACTGATTCAAACTTGGAACTTGGAAGCTTGTTAATTTCTTGCACCAGCATCGCTCACAGATATATGCAAGTGCTAAATCAATAAAACTATTGGAAATTATCAACAGAAGGCCCTTCTACTTGCGAAATATCAAAATCAGGAAAGCATTAAGAATTCCAAACCGTCTAATTTATACCATAATGAGAGCCATTCACATTGAAAAAAAGACTCCTCTATTAGTTTACATAAATCTGGGAAAATGCAATATAGTTACATGATTAGAGAAGCTATCTTTCCAAGAAAAGTAGCTCCATATACAGTTGACACTTTGTGAAGCGATGTTAACAGTAGCCCTCTACTAGGTCCAACACGTGCCCCATTATATTCGCATTAACTTTATTTCGATTGATGATATAAATAGCTATAACCAGTAGACCGTGTCCCAACAAGATTCACTACTGGTGATGGTTATCCCCCGCAACTAATTAACCTTTCCTATCTCAATTATTTGTAAGCGAAACAACATACACAACTCCAACCTTGTCATCCTTGTCCTGATCATATTTTGTTATTGGTAATCCCCTTTTAGCACAATATCTTGTGAAAGAGAAAGAAAAAGAAAAATGCTTAAAAAATAAATTTAAAACTCATCCACTGCTAGCAACATTTGTACAAGAGAATCTTATTTTATGCTACATATGGGAAATACTTGGATGCCCTATAAGTCATATTATGATATAATATTGTAGCTTGTTTTCTAGGATTAAATATCTTTTTAAATAATATTGTTTATGGTATTTTTATAATTGTTTATAGATTGTTTAAATAGTCCATGGATTAACATAACTCTGTTAAAAAGGTCATGCGCATAGAGATGATAACCATGAAATTTGTTAATGTTGTGCCCAAATCCTAAAACTTTTTGGTCATGTTCTCATTCAGACTGTGCACATTTAAATCTCATAGACTTACATGCATAACATATCCACCAAGAGGATATCTCATTTTATGTACATTAGTGTAGTGACACTAGTATTTATACTTGCTAGATTAGAGAATGAATTCACTAAGATAGTCTCTTGGTCCTTTGGTCTAAATGTCATACTAGCCTAATGGTGCGCTATTTATTCTTTAATAATCTTCCAGTTCTCAGAATCATGAAGGGACACTTAAATATAGTTTCATCACATATTTCATCATGGGAGGTTGTGTTGTCTGTTGGGGTCTTATTTGATTGCAGCTAAAGAAGTCTTTGTCCAAGATGGGACACAAAAAAAATTCTTGGATCAATCAAATTAATCATAAACTAGAACAATAAAACCATATTTGCATGGTCATAATTTCTACTTATCCACTCTTTGGGTTTGGTCAGGTTACCTAGCAAAGAAGGGGCATCACTGTATCACATATGCAATGAAATATTTCTATCAGAACTAAATTTATCTGTCTTGCAGACGTGTTGCCAAATGCTAATCGCAATTTGTAGGTAGAGAAATCTAAATGGAAACCATACTCAAGTTTAAAACTTACCCAAAGACGATCAAGTCATGTTTAGCAAATGTTAGGTTGCAACAAATGAATCTCCTTCTAGTACCATATCAAAGGAAATAAAATATTGTAATGTTGTAATCATAAAAAGAGAGGACTATTACACGACAACTATAGAACTCAAACATAAAACCTTATAACTAAATACCACATATGGGACTAAACCCCATAATTTGTATAACAATTTAGTCTTAGTAACTCTAAAATTTTTAAAGAGATTTAATTTACTTGCATCACATCAGTTCTAAAGAAAGTTCCTACATATTTGTACATATCCATCCTCTTAAATTGTGTTCCACTTGCCCTTTCCCTCGTTTGGTTTATCTCCCCCTTGCTTTCCACGTTAAGGGACAAAGTGTTAAGCATGTCCCTGTCAAGTACTTGGAGCATGAAAGCTTCCCCAAAGGGGGAAGTTCCAGTTATTGCTTCCCTTGTGCCTCAATCAAAACCTGAAAGTTTTGGACATCCCCAATCCTTACGCATTTGAGTAGCGAAGTTCTCAAAATATCTGATGCTTACAATTGTTCTATCTGTATGGAGCCACCATTGTCTCAACCCTTGTTTCTGAAACAACCCTTGCAGTTTCTCTTCACTTTGTTGATGCATTAACTTTCAGAGGAAAAAATTAATAGGATCTACTAAATTCAATGTTGATTCTATAAGACCTCAATTGACTTCAAAAATATGGCACGACTACACAAAGAATTATTGTATATTGGCTTTTCCCCATCTGATTCACTTTCTATATGATGTTTAATCTATATAGTGTGGTTCAACTCAGCAAAAGATTATTAACGTTTCCCTATTTTAATTATTTGCAACCAAAACAACTATCAATACTATTCTAATTAACTTGATCATCCATATCCAGGCCACATTTGGTAAGAAGTTATAACCAGTTGATTGGCCCATCTGTCGAACAAGAAAGAAGCTGCATGCATTTAGTTCTAACTTCAAACCTGTCGAGGAGCCAGTGTATTTCCAGAAGCAACCGCATTAGCCAGCCGGAATGTGGACCTTATGATCAGTGACGGCAGCCCAGGAGCTATATTCTTCCAGGCGTCGTCCCTAAAAGTCTTCTGCAAATCTGCAGCCAAGGAAGCCTGCTCACTCCACCCTGCCACTGCTGTATCGGCCACCCTCAACTCGATCATCCTCTCAACCAGCCAGTGCAGGTGCTTCGCATCCATCATGGATGAGTGAAGATTCAACCTCTGCAGTGCCTCTCTTTCGTCATTCCCCCATGAAAGTCTAAAATCCGGGCTTGCGTACTTCCCCAAGTGATCCTTCACCATCTCCATACTCTTCAAGAAGGCCTGATCAAGAGCTCTCCTTACGCACTCCCTGGAAGAGTAATCACTAAGTAGCTTTGCAACGAAGGCCTTCACGTTGACAGTGGCAACATTTGGATGGCTGCGGATAGCTGAATCTATCAATTTATGGAGCATTTCCTCCGAAGTGCAATTCCCATCCCCCTCCTCTGAGACAATTGGGCAAATCCTCGCTAGGAGATCTTCACACTCCTCTAGTGGAAGCAAAGGTACCAAATTTAGCACCCCTTCCTCTTCCTCTTCCGTCCACGGCACTGCCTCGAGGAATCGTACGCAAGCTCGGACGCAATCATCGAATAGGAGCTCCATCGCGACGGGGAGCATCTCCAGAGCGTCGGAGACGGAACCGATCGCAGCGGAGAAATCGAGACTGTGGAGAAGTCTAAAGACAGCGACGTGAACGTCGAAGGGGCCGCGGGAGCGGCCGCCTCCAACAGAGGGGAGGACCTTGAGGTCGAGGCGATGCAGGATCCCGCTCCCAATGACGGAGGGGTGATTCCATCGCTCGGAGAGGAGGGCGTCGAAGTAACGGGAGCGGCGGAGTGCGGCGGAGCGGAGGTGGAGGTCTAGCGAGACGGGGTCGAGGTCGTCGACAAGGGAGTCGTCGAGCTCGAGGCGAAGGACGACGTCGGCGGTGGCGGGGTCGTCGAAGCCGATATCCGTTAGGGCTCCGTCGCCGAGGGGAATTCGACCGGAAAACCCTAGTCGTTGGCGTTTCCGTAGTGGCATCGTGTCTTTAACGCTCATAGCGGCGACGGCGAGGGGGGGGGGAGACCCCGGAAACGAATTAGCTTTCACTGTTCCCAACCAAGCAAGCAAGCGAATAGATATTTTCCCGATTAATATGACACATGCTTCGAGATTCGTGTGTAGTCCGTTTCTCATGCCAAGCGTCTAAGCACGAATCGCAAAGGCGTTTTCATCCAGCGACTGCGCCTGCGATGGAAGATTGCAGCCGCGATAAGGCTGGGCCCACCAATTACGATATCGTCGCCGGATCCCGACAAGATACAGGCGGGATCACTCTCTAGCGGCCAAGTGGATAAGATTATGATATAAAATTATTTAATTATTTAATGAAACATTATTTAAAATGTTATAGCTTTTGAATTTTTATTAATTTTTATCAGTTTTAAGAAATAATTTTAAGCTTTATGATATATGGGAGTGTTTGGGAGAGCTTTTACTTCTTGAAAAGTGATTCTTGTAGTGATTATCTTGAAGTTAGTAAGAAGCTAAAGCATGCAGTGTTTGGAAATAGAAGTCAAAAGCTGATACAAGGTAAAATTTGAGTGTTTGGTGAATAATCACTTTTAAGCTTAATTTTTAATTAAATGACAATAATATCCTTAAACTATCAAAATTAATTTTTTTCAATTATCTAAATATAATTTTGATACATGATCTATAATATTTTATATATTTAATATTATATTTTAAATATTATATCAAAATTATTTTTTAATAATATATATATTTAAAAAAATATAAAGTTAATAAAAATATAAAAATAATAAAATAATAAAATTTATATAAATTTATACAAATATGTATAAATTTTTTTGAAAATATAAATTATATAAAAATATAAGATTTATTAAAAATGTGATGGTAATTATGTAAAATAATAAATTTATTAAGGGTATAAATGTCAACTTTTAATTCTACACCATAAGCAAAAAAGCAGAAGCAGAAAAAAGCATCAAATTGTTGCTTCTAGCTTTTGAGTAAAAGTTGCAGAAGTTAAAGCAGAATCTGGCATTCCCAAACACTCAAAAGTACTTTTGCATGGCTAGAAGCTAAAAAGCAGTAAGCAGAAGCTCTCCCAAACACTCCCATATTGGGCTGCTTGTTAGGGCTCCAGGCCTATTAATACTCACTTAATGTGTTTTTTTTAAAAAATAATATTAAGTGCGAGCTAAATACATGCTTTTCCCCTCAAAATAATTTAATTTCTCAAATCAAAATGATTATTTGAACTTGTTTGGTTCAAATTTAATAATCGGAATAAAAATAGGATTCATTGAGGGATCCTTAGTAATAGAAATCATGATTGATAGTGTTTAGTTTAAATTCTGTAATAAAAATTATTATTATTAATGATGTTTGATTCAGTTCAACTTTAATAATAGGAATCCATAAAAATTTTAAAGCTGCCTAAAATAATAGAATTACTATAAGATAGAAAAAGTGAAATAAAATATGTTGAGAGATAAAGTAGAAAAATATAGAGAAAAAAATTATGAGAAGTGAGGTAAAAAAACAATTAGAAGAAAAAATTATTAGAAATTAGATAGTAGAGAAAATGAAGATTAAAAGTAGATAGAGAAAGTAAGATAAGATAGATGTGATAAAACATAGAGGAAGAAAATAAGATGAGAGAGCTAGAAAGAGAATGTGATATAGAAAATGTAGAGAGAGTGTGCGATATAAAAAATATAGAGAAAAAGTGAAAAATAAAGATAAATAAATTATAATAAGAGAGGTTAGAGAGTGAAAGTGATATAGAATGATAGAGAGAGTGAAAATGGGAGAGTAAAAATCATAGTGAATGATGTGGCATGATGTGGCATGACGTGACACTTTATATGTACACGTCCGATTATCACTTGGACACCATCGGTGGCCTTCGGCCACCGTCCCGAATCAAACTATATCCTGGGGGTACGGTGAACCTGTCGGAGATCGTACATGCAAGGTGTCACGTCATTCAATATGGTTTTCACTCTTCCATTTTCACTCTCCCAATCATTATTCAGAAAATATATAGTGAAAAAGTGATATAGAAAATATGGAGAGAAAGTGAAAAAAATAAAGATAGATAAATTATAATAAGAGAGGTAGAGAGAGAAAATGAGAGAGTGAAAATCATAGTGAATGACGTGGCACCTTTCATGCACGATCTCCGACGAGTTCACCGTGCCCCCCAGGGTATAGTTTGATTCGGGACGGCGGGCGAAAGCCGCCGATGGTGTCCAAGCGATAATCGGATGTATGCATGAAAAATATCACATCATGCCATATTATTTATTATGATTTTCACTCTTCCATTTTCAGTCTTCCTATTATTGCTTAATCCCATGTACGTGAAATGAATTTATCAAATTTATTTAATGGGATGAATTTTCAATCACGTTTTAAATTTAATCTAATACAATTAAATTCCACCTAACGAACTAATGGATCCGTTCGGGTTCAACCCGAACCAGATATGTGTATTCATTTTTCAGGAAAATAGAATCAAATGCGGATCTCGATTCGCGACCCGATCACCCGATCGGTGTTCTGTATTTTTTTTATAATATTTGCGTAAAGGCCCTTGGTCGTCGCCTATATTTAAGGGAGTCCATATGTGCAGAGAGGAACCCTCGTGCCGCTATATTTCTTCTTCCCCTTCCGTTCAGCTGTTCGATCGATTGAATCTATTGTATTTCTGTAATTGTTTACTTTTTGTTTGCTTTGTCTTCTTCTTCGATCGAAGCATGCGCTTGATCTGGGTTTTGTGGTCTCGGTTCGGGTTCTGGATAAGCGATTAGAGGCGAGATGGGTTCTAGGGATGAGAAGGGCAACGACGAGCCGTGGAAGGAGAGGGAGCGCCCGACGAGGGCTTGGCGCGTCGCTCTCTTCGGATTGGTCGGCGTCACCGCCACTGGCCTCGTGGTATGATCTCCCCTCGCGTCCTACAGAACTTCCTGTTCCTTATTCTTGGAGTTTGTTTATAATTTGCTTTTCTTTGGTTAACTTGATTTTGTATTTTATTGGAGAGGAGATAATGAATTCGATATAAAAAGAACATGATCGTTTTCCTAGAAAATTGCATTTTTTTTCATCTTCCATGGATGACGCAATGAGTCATTGTCGATTTTACCTCTGCCTTTGTTTCACTAGACAACTCTACTCTACACGTTGTTTGATCGGCGAGCTTAGCAGTCTTTTGAGTTTGAATGGCGTCTAAACAAAGATGTTTTTCATATGTTGAACTACACGATCAACCTTCTTTTGATTTTTTTTTTCTATTTTTTATGCTGAATTTCAAGTTGGAGATGTGAAGTGAAGTTGGAATTTGCTCTAGACTATAACGGTGTCATCAGTTTCAGAGTAATTCATGAACTTTGAAAATGCTTTGCCAATTCGAATGTACTTCGATGAGATGAATCGATCTGGTAACTTTTCAATTTCTTTGGAGTAACAAGAGGCACCTGTTTCACAATTTTAACAGTGTTCTTTGCTTCGAGAATGAAGAAGTGGTCCTTGCTCTTGTTTGAAATCTGTTCTTTATTTATTTTTATTAGAGAGAGAATTTTGATTAGTTGCTTGCTGCCCTGTATCAGGGAGGGTGGCAATGTTTATTTTGTCAGGTTTTTATGGTTGCCTTTGATGTTTGTTTATATGCATGCCATGATCATGCCTTGCTTTCCTAGTTACAGTATAGTGCTAGTTGTAAACATTAATGTCTTACACTCCTCTTCTCACTGATGGAGAATCTTTCTCCCTCTCTTTGTACTAAAATTGGTTATATTGAAGATCTAGACTCTTGAAAATTTTCCTATTATTTTTGGAGTTATTCTGGGTTAGCTCTGGGTTTCAACATTTCAGCATGGCAATGGTCAATGTATATAGAGTTCATTGCTTGTAATTCTTAGGTGCTATTGTGCCATATACTCCTTGATAAGCAGTGTTATCTTGCTTATGTAGCAACTTAACTGGAATATATGTGGTCTTTGGCAGGCTGGTCAGTTGCGCAAAACTGCTGAATGGGTATACACTCAGGTAGAGTTAGTCTCTGGATTGTTACTTTTAGCATTGCAACTAGTATTTAAGGCATTCTTAGTATTGCATGGAGTCTCTGTTGAAATAAATGCTACTTGTAACAAATGCTAACGCACCATGTCAAGTATGCTGGTTTATCAATCAACTACTGAGACATGGAAGATGAAAAGGTTCGGTTACAAATCACTGATACCATAATCAATGGAATTGCATATAGAAAGACAGGGTTAAAAAGCTGAACATATCCACTATCTGAAAAGCTTATAAATTTTAATATTCCTATGGATCAAGTTGAATGCAAGTGTTTCTTATTGTAAGTTCTAGTGCTAGGTTTGAATGGATGTTTTTGATTCATCTTTCATTTTTTGGACCTTATAATAATTAATCATCATGACTATTTTTTTATATGGAAGATAAGTTGTTTGCTGTGATAAAAAGGATTTATTTGCAGTAGTCAAGAACAAACTTCATAAATTAAAAGTGGGAAAACACAACCTTTGTAGCCAAAAGAAAACAAAACATCAGCATTGATCAGTTAAGCATGATTCCTAGTAACAAGAAAACAAATATATAAATTCATAAATCCAATCAGTCAATGAAGACTAGAAATCTGCTACCCTCAGATAGTGACAATTGATTTGCAATCCTTGTCTGACTAGATCTCCATCAGAAAACTCTTGCAAAAGAAACTGTGTCTAAGCATCTATCTTTCTGATGATTAACCATAATTATATTTCATGTGAAATAAGGTTGAGGCTTTTTTAAAGAACATGTTGGTCAGTTTCAAAAGTACAAACTCACTTCTCTAATGTATCTTGGCAAAACTTATGACAAATTGTGATTGAATATATGTCATTCTCCCACTATGTTATACAAAGTCGTGTGTACACATCTTTGTATCAAAATAAGAAAGAGTTGGGGACAAGAAATTAACAATTAATGTGCAAGGAACTATTGCTTCTGTTTTGTAGTTCACTAATGACTTTATTCTCTCTTTCGTCAGTTGAGCAGATTGCGGTCCACTTCAACCTGGAGCAATGCAACAAGTAGTTCAAGTCATGAAGGTTCCAGACAAGAAACTTGGAAAAGATATTACCGAATTAGAATGCAAGAGGAATATGAGGATGAGAGGGAGAGAGTTGTAAGTTATTCTAATCAATTCAACCTTACATCCATCAGTTTTTCTACAAAAAATTTTCCTCCAATGACTGGTGAGATAATGGTTGACTCTTTGTTTCACTAAATCACTGCACGCATTTTTTTTTCTTCAGAAAGTTGTGGTTATATCTTGAGTAAAACTGGTGAGGTCAATGCAGGGATAAGATCCATATAGTTGATCCCAAGCAGGTGGGACTCACAAGGCTTGATGATTAAACATATCTTGGTTATATACCACCTAGCAATTGATTTTAACTGATCTATTGTGGTCAAATCCATGCCAAAAACCAAAATATTAAAAGGAGCATGTAGGTGGCATGTATCAACCCACTACATGGCACATACGTAGGATGCAGGTGCTTATGTGGGGCCTCCATATGTGGCCGTGCGTAGACAGCATATGCAACATCATGGTGCACCTGATCCTGCTTATTGAAGCACCACATACGCTATATATGATGTGGTCCCTTGCCCAAAGGTGAAATGACCACCTAATCCACTTTTAAAAAACCATGATGAAATCCACATAGTTACTGCCTTCTTGTCCCAATTTTATTTATTCTGCATATTGGCCCAGTTAACCTAATCATATTGGGATTTGAATCAGTTAGGCCAAGAAGCAACCAATGTCAGAAAGATTGGATTAATGGAGTGTGATGATTAGAGAATGCTAGTAATGTGTATAACTTGCTGTGCAGATGACCTAGTCAGTTGTTTTACTTGTGTAATTATTACATAGTTTTGAATTTGATGCAATTGCTTGCCTCGAGGACAGATGCAGATGATACTAGGCTGAAGTATATAAAACACTTTATTGGACATTCATATTTGTATCCTTTGCCAACAGAAGTTCCATAACGTGCCTTGAGATAATTAAAAGTATTCTTATGGTGTTATTATCCATGCTACTTCTATTGTTTTGAAAATAACTGATGATTATGACTTCATTTTTCTTTTATGTAGGAGCGTATAAGACGAATGCAAAGTGTATTTAACAGGGAGCGAAATAAGCGTAAGACCTACAGGAGTTGGACCGACAATGACCCTGGCAAGTACCAGTATATACCACGTGAAGATTGGTACTATGAGACAAGTACAGCTTACAGTGACCATAAAAGTAATTACAAATCCACCCCAAATTACAGGGGGCATTACACAATGTCCCATCACTACACAGTCTTAGGGCTTGACAGGTAGTAACTGAACCACTTTTTCTTTATTTCCTAGCAAATAAACACGACTTTTCTCTTGTACTGCTAAACTTATTTTCTGTGTTGCGGACAACTTGCATATTTCTTGGCTTGCATATATCTTAGTTAGAGTAGTTTTTTTTTTTTTTGCTTGAATATTGTATAGGGAGTGGATACACAATCAGTAAATTATACAACAGAAAACCTTTGCTGATTATTATTAATTAGAAAGAACTTAAATTGTTGAATTACATTTGTCACTCAGTGGATCCATGGGAAACAACAAGAATGAAAAGAAAAGAAAAAAAGACAGGAATCCTGCATTGTAGGATGCAGGTAGATAATTTGGTTATGTTCCATCGAATAACTGATAAATAAATTGAGATTTGTTGTTCCTTGACATGAATCATTGTGCGGCATTTGATTGACTTGTAACAAGATTTTTCCCTTTATCATATACTTTGTGGAATCAATTACTTCACTAGGTATTTGGTTTTTGAGAATGCTATGATACATATGCAGGCGTTGGACAAATTAGTGTAGCTTTAATAAAAGATAAAACTAGGGATAATAGGTTAAGAGGTATAAATATGTCCAAAGGTGATTACTTATTCTATGACTAGATGAGTTGAATCAATTTCATGAAATGTAAGGGGCAGACGAAATGGTATGAACATTGTTTAATTGATCAAAATATTACTAGCAATTTACGCTTGCACAGAGTTCATGGAGCAGTAAGATCTATGCAACCAACCTCGTATAGCAGGAAATAGTATACCCTTGATTCTTTTGATATTTGCATTAGCATTATATTCTCATAATTTGTCTCTATTTAGATTGGAGGGACTCGAGAAACATGATACGATAATATATGTTTTAGGATTTGTGTTCTCCATAGCTAATCAGTTTTATGCTTCTTCCCATAGGACAAGAGCAGAACCATATACAGATGCTGAGGTAAAGGTACACCTTTCCATCATCCGATCTCTTCTTATCTCAATGTTGTTTCAATTTTACCTAAGATAATATATAAATGTTTAGGACATTGTTAGAGATTTTCTATATATTATAGAAAATTGGAAAGTAGTAATTGTGGTCATACAAAAATGGAGAAGCTGTTTAACTAGAAAATTGACAAGGAATTTTGAACTGTTACCATATTAATATAGTTCACTAAAAGCAATATTTTATTAATTGTTTGCATCTGTTGTTCATGTTTAGATAATTTTTTTCTTTCTAATTTGAACTCATCAACTAGACTAGGTTATGTTTCCAAAGTATCTTAAACAAATAAATTAAAATTGATGCAGTAGATTGGACGAGGAACAATCCTGTGTTATTATTGTCTGACTTCACCTGAATGTTTAGGCTTCAGGCACCAGCTTTATAAATTTCTTCTTTTCTTTCCATATTGTCTGCTTACTTGATTTTCATGTATGCATTGCAGTCTGCTTTCCGCACAAAAGCAATGGAGCACCATCCTGATCAAAACCAAGAGAATAGAGGTAGAACCTGTTTCTCAACTTCTTTGTAAAGCACAATATATCTATATCGTGTCTGGAATTTGTTCGTTACAATATATTTGATGATGGAAAGCATATCATTCTTCTTATTGCAGTGGCGGCCGAAGCAAAATTCAAAGAAATTATGATGTCCTATGAAGCTATAAAATCGGAGAGGAAAAATCAAGGGTGCTGATATTTATCCTCATGCGTGTAGATATTGATCATTTCAGAATAAATAAATATATTCAGGAATGCATTCGCTTCGCAAGCAGGAAAAAAAAAAGCAAGCTTGAGGAACGCTGAAATGGTGCAAACGTTGTAAATTTTGAGCACAGGAGCATTGGTCTTCCATGGTGTTCTTGACAGTGATAATAGCAACTCAAGTTCATTTCCTTCCCTGAAGTGTTGTGCTTCAGCAATTGTTTTTTCTTCCTTCTGGAAACTTGCTTTCTCTAATATTTATAGTGGCTGCAAACTGTTATATTATGCAATTTCTGCTAAAATTCATGTTCTAGTTGATACTGTATGAGTATCAATTACTGTAAAGTGAGCTGTTACGTATAACCGGTGCCCATCTGACAGTACAATTTTTATGGGAAAAGTTCTTAGGATAAGCATAATACCTTCCTCTACCATTATTTAGTTCATCTTAATTGTTTGCGAATTTGTCAGCATTTCTAGCTTCCTGCTGTTGATTTGCAATTGTACTATTAATTACGTTGCTACTTCTCCAAGTTGTTTTCACTCAGAAAACCACTTTGTGAAATGTTTAATTCAGTTCGAAGATATCGAAAAACTCAAGCGGCGATTGAAATACTACTGAGCACCAAAAATTTGAGAACGAGTCATGGGGTGATGGTTCAGATGAATAGGCGTTCGTATTAAGTTTGTGCCATCTTAATAAAATCATGTTTATATAACCGATGGATGGTTAGCCCGGAACAAAACACTATATTTCTTGCACTTACGTGGAAATAAAAGACAGGAATCTAACTTGATCAGTAAATAGATAGGAAGCCATTCTCCAATCTTATCTACCGATCCTGCCTTCCATCATTATATACAATTACTAACTACGTTTTCATCTCCAAATTCCCAAAGAAAATAGAAATGCAAGGTTGTCAAAATCTCATTTCACGATATTAGAGTGAATAATGTTGGTGGAATCCATGCTCAATGGCACAAGCTTCCATTCAATCTGAACAAGTTCAAGAGACATGCTTACAACAGAAATTTTGACCAAAAAATGGCACTTGAGATTCGATACCCCCACCTCCAACAGAAGCATCAATTGACGGGAGGAGTCCTATAATATGCGGGAACAGTACAGGGAAGAACATTTGCCGAAACCCTTCAGCCTTGATGATGGGGAAAATGATAGCTGATGCACCCTGCAAAGGCAGAAGACTACCTATGTGAATGGTTTTAGTAGTAGACTATGGCTCAGAGACGAGGAAAATCTATTTAATGCAAAACATGATAACACTCACACCAAAAGAGAGAGATATCAGTTCAGGAAGGATGCACAAGGTTAGCATACTACTTACAGAAATCAGTCTAGCTCCAATCCACATTCGCTTCAGAGATGGAAATGGCAACAATAGACGCCCAACGCCGTATATAGCAACAGCAAAGAAGTGTGCCACCAAACTCAATGGCCTGGGATTAAGACCTGAGAGTAACGAAATAGGCCCATTTGAGAAAACACCACCTAGACTTAGATAGTCAAAACATGCTTGGCGCATTTCATTCCTCGCTTGATCAGGTGATGCACTAAAAACCTTATAGAGCGCACCAGCCAAAGTATTGATTGTAGAAGCAACTGGCTGCAGAAATAAAGAGGTAATCACCATGCCAAGAATATTACAAGCAACTGACTACTAAAAGATGACATGTTTACGTACCTTCCGTAAGGTGTAAAAAGATTCCAAATATTTACAGAGAGATGGTGCATCACGGAGATCACGAAGAGGCCTCAGAAGATTATTCAACACTACAATATCAGATAAGGCCACAGTCATTCCTCCACCAGTTAGTGGATGGCGCATATTGAAAGCATCTCCCATTAACAGTGCTCCAGGTGTGGGGTGTGGGACCGCAGGCATGCTCCTATTTGTCATAGTTCTGATATTTCCTTTGTCAATAGCCTTTATAAAAGCATCTTGCAGCTGCTCAGGAAGCTATTGAATGCACATTGCGTTAGCCTCAGTCTATATATTCATATTAAGAGGGTGCATACCATCCACACAGAAACACACTCCATAACTAAAAGCAACTGAAGCACTAAACAAGGTTTTTTGAAACTACCTGAGGTGCAACTAGGGTCTTCAAATAGCTGGTCATTTCACCATTTGCTAGAGAAGGTACCTTCTGACCTGGTACATCGACCAAACAGCGGACCTCTGAGCTACTGATTGGATAGAACAAAATCGGTGAAGGATCAGCCAAGATAACATGCCCATGGTTCGGGAATGGAAGTTGGCAGTTCTCTAGAATTAAACCAACAAAAGAAGAGGGTATATCGACCTGCAAAAAGATGCTATCAAATCACTGCAGTAAGTTCTTGTAAACTTTGTTCAGTAAATGTTACAAAGAAGAGACAGATAATAGGCAAACTCGACTACTGAAGAGAGAGACCGAGTGTTTGCACTGTTATCCTATGAGCCAAGCATTGCAGCCACAAAGGTGTGGAGAACTTTTCTGAGAGCATAACCCGAGAAACCTGCCCTTGATTATGAAGTGCAGGAAGAAGGGAAGAATAAGCAGTTAACCGATTGTCCTATTATCTTTGGACCTGAGCAGTCTAACACAGACTTTCGTATAAGGAGCCACCCATGCCATCTATATTGACCAGTATCATTTATTCATAATTGCTTGAGTGTCCTTTTGGACCAGTAACACATTGTAACTTTTCCCGCACTAGAGGAGGCTCACTCGGGCAATTTAAGGTAGACAAGTTGTAATACCTCCCAAGTTGAAGCAATTGCCTGATAGTTCTTCAAACTTAAGCATACATAAATTTGCAAAAGCAAAATGCCAAAGCATCTTTATGTGCATCTCAAAGATTTCTGCTTGAAACAGATGGTATCTAGTTATAGGATATTTGTTGGTAGTACAACTCGCGATATAGCACCAATAGCAATATGGCAATTGACAAATTTAGAAAACTTGCAAAATCATAGCCCTTTATACATAAGTTTTAGATAACCAAAGTTGTGCTGCTAGTTGCAGACATCACAAAGGTCAAAGTATTATTATCTGATTTTACCTTAGGAGAGCAAAGGGACTTCCGCAAATTTGAAAAGCAGCCATCACATACGATTGTAAGAGGTGCAAAAGCTTTAAATTCGTCACCAGCTTTATTCTTGTAGACTACCCCTTTCACTGTTCCATTCTCTTCAAGTAATGATGTCACAGTGCCCTGTTCCAACTGCACACTGAAAATATTTTTGGATCTTATTAACTTTGCAATTCTCTAGATAACCCACAGTGATGAAATAAGGCAAAATTAAGCATAACAAAAAAGAGTAAGCAATTTATTTGTTTCCTAACTAAGCATAGTGATATAGTAGAGAACTAAACATGCCATTAACTTAAATGTATTATTATCAACGCCGCATGCCAAGATTCTGCATCAATAGATCCGAATGAATTTCTCAATTTAGATTACATTACGAAGTCAGAAAAAAAATCAGTTACAAAGAATTTAGTTTCATAAGTTTAAGAAGCCTGGCACAAGAAGAAACTTGTGGCCTGTAGTATTCTAACTCTATGATGATGAAGCAGGATAATACTCTTTGGTGGTTGGAACAACTTGCATGATCTATTTTTCATATTAATGTTGTGACATGGTAGTAGAAAAATGATTACTTGGGCAAAGATGCAGCCTTCTCACGCATCCTTTGTATGAACCTCCCATGATGAAAGCTCCTCCCTGCAACATCAGAATGAAACTTTTCCAAAGGATAAGCAAGTTTAGTATTTCTCCCATCTTTAAAAAGAGCATAACCAAGGACCCGTTGAGCATCAATTTCTTCAACACAATCTGGTGAAGTGACCAAAAAAAAAAAGCTTATCAAATGAAGATCTCCTAAATAACAATCAGATTATATATAATCAGGAAAGAATAAATTAAAAAATTGCTCCAACTTGTTGAAATTGCAACATGAACATATGACAGAGACAAATTTTTTCTGGTATCTGAATCATATAAAATAAAGAACAAAGGCAGTTTTTTTATTAATTACCCTCAAGGCCCAACTCAACCAACTTCAGGTAGCCTCCAGGTTGCAAAAGTTCACCAACAATTCTGTCAGGTTCTGTTAAATCTCTCTCTATAACATGTACACGTCTTCCATCCTACAATCAATATAAATGAGAAGAAATGTCATTCATGGGGCTTAGTTACTGTCAAACACAAAGCATCCAACAGAAGTTATCAAAATAATCAAACCATTTATTAAGGGCAAAATTTAGTAATAAAAGAGTGATTACACCATCAGCAAGCATAAAAGAGATAGTTGTGCACTTTGTTAGAATACACATACATCACCAATGCACCTGCAGTGAGCGGTGACACCACAACAACCCTTTGCAACAGTCAATTTTGCCTTACCTTGATGGCTAATCAAAAAAGGGAATTGATCTATGCTTCCCTTGGTTTCCTATGTACTCTTTGTTTCTGGATTAAAAAAAAACACATCTATTGAAAAGATGATTAACTGCATGGGAAATGCACCAATCCTTCCTGTACCTATGAATGCAAGATATGCATTAACGAGGTTTTTACTCCAGGAACTCCACTCTCAAGTGGATAAACTTGTCACAGACCTTATAATCGGGCTTTATCCTTCTTTGTTATTTCTTTCTATTGGATAGGTGCACTCCAGATGAACATATATATAATATATATATATATATATATATATATATATATATAGAGAGAGAGAGAGAGAGAGAGAGAGAGAGAGAGAGAATTTTGCTATGCTAAGGATCTTACCACGCAAACTCCATGCAAACTTCAACCAATTTTTCGATTTGAATCTTTTTTTTTTACTTAACACTATTACCCAACCTCTAAACCCTAAAGACAAATCTGATTGGCACAACGAGAGATTAAAAAAATAAAAAAACTTAAAAAAAAAAACTCTCTGTTGCTGTCGCACACCCCATTCGGGCATGGCGTCGGCGTTAAAGTTTCTATATATATATATAGAGAGAGAGAGAAAGAGAGATGATAACCCTCGTCCACAGGGCCCACGCCAGCCAGCCCCACGACCAACACAAAGAAGATAAATCCCAGTGACTAAGCGGCAAGTGGCAGGTGGAGGGCCGAATTTTTGCCACGGGGTGCAGGGATTGTCAGCCACCGTGAATCAACCCCCAGACCTTTTGGACACACACCAAACCACTTACCAACTCAGCTAAGTCCATGGGGGAAGAGAGAGAGAGAGAGAGTCAACCTCACATGATCTCGTTTGATCTTGAAACACAAAACTCTTTGACGTTTGATGGCTAATAATTTCACTTCCTGTGAAGCTCTAGATGCATTATTCCTTCAATTTGACAATTTGTGACTTCCCCTATTGGGTTAACACCACTCTAGCCTCAATTTTGGGTATTCAAAATACCAAAGCACCGCTGATACAATCGACCTAAACATTGTAGGCGCTCAAATTAGCTACCTCAATCACCTCTACCTAAAACATGGAGTTTTCTATGCCACAAAGGCATGCAACTTAATTGTGATTTTTTTTATCTCCCTGGTAGAGGAAATACATAGAAGCTTGAGTGTAGTCAAAAAACAATCTCCTCCAATACAATATGACAAACTCTCTTCATGAAGAATGCAAATTTGTATGATATGAAAGAGAAAAAAATGAAATTTAGGCAAATTGTTTCCCAAATCATGTACATCATTCTTCTTAATCATTGATGAACATTTATTTAACATCAACGGAACAAGTAACGTGCTATCTTGAGACTAAAAACTTCTTTCAAGAAGAAAACTCTCCTCTTTGAAGCTCAATAATCTCCCAAAACTTTTGCATGCTGCAACTATTACTATTATAGCACACTTCTAGAGATGAAATCATGACAATAGCCGTCCCCACCACTATAAATTCCAAAACGCTTTCAAAAAAAGGTTTTGATAGGGGCATTAGCTTTTGGGCCACAGCCATGGAACAGCGGTCCCCTCCCCCCAGACCAGTGTATACCTGTTTGCATGGAGCACTGGGCTCCCCATCCAGGCTCAACCAATATACTATGGAAGTGAGTCCCGTAAGAAATCGCCGTTTTACCACTCGGTTCATAGCATCACAACCGATCAGGGGTCTGAAAGGGCCAAAGGAGAAAACTCTCCACCCAAAAAGAAATGGAAAACATATGGCATTATCTTATAATTTGATTCTTAACCATGATTTCATATTTGAAAAAAAAAATTGAATGTACGAATTAAGATGCGCCGTGGCAATAGCACCACATGCTGGCCATAAAATAAATTATATCACCACTGCAAGAAAACTGAGAGAAATGTCCCGATACTTCTCAATCAACCACTACAGCCAATAATCAAAAGCAAGAAATCCAAAATCCCCGAATCAACATCAACGAACCAACCAAGTTAGCAGACGATCAACAGGAAAAAGCATCATCACCTTCCCAAGCGTGTAGGCTAGGGCAGACCCAGCGACCCCAGCCCCGACGACGATGACGTCTGGACCTCCACTCCCGTCGCTCGCCCAGCCGTTTTGCACCTTTCCGGTGACAAATGGATCTCCGGCGTTGACGATCTCCCTCCTCCGGGTCTTCCTTACCCGGATTCCGGCGATAAAAAGAACCGCCAAAATCGAGCTTCCGATGAGCGCTAAGAGAGAGTGCCCCGTCATCTCCCTCGCCGGAGAGAGCCCTCTCGACCTCCACTTCTTTCTCGTGATCTCTACGGCTCACGGTGTGCTCTAAATAGCGGCGATGAATAACGTGAGGGTTCCCGTCCTCCGCGGTGGGCGTATCACACCCGAACCGAACCGATAATTAGACCTAAACCAAAACCAAAACTCTTTTTGGTTTCATTACGAATGACCGAACTGTGTGCTCCGCAGGCCCACTCGACGCTATCCGAGCTGGAGATTTCGGCCTTCCAGCGTGCTGGATTCGAGATTTAGACGGCAGCTCGGAGGGAGGAATCAAGCCGTCCATCAACGAGGAGCACCAATCTCGAGGTGGGGCCGCGGTTGGATCAGTCAAGATTCGTGCTCAATGACGACAAGGGACACGTGGGTGGGCCTGAGAGCGAGAGATCTAACAATCGACGGCTGCCAGCGGTTCAGCGAACTTTGCCATAATTAGTGGCTTCCCGTCGGCGTAGAATAAGGCATTGTCTCGGAACAAATGCTAAAACAAAGTTACAAACGTGGGCAATAGCCAAGAGAGCGTATCAAATTTTTTCAAACAGTTAGAAAATTTTTTCATACTTTAGGGCGTTTGATATGTTTATTTTTATTTTTTTTAGAAAATATAAGGATATTTACTTTGTTTGTTTTTTATTTTCATATTCCATAAAAAATATAATTTTCTAAAAAAATGTGTTTGATTTGTATTTTTTAGTCTTATTTTCCAGAAAAAAATAACATTTTCTGGAAAACTAGAGAATAAAATAAAGTCATTTTTCATAAAATGAAAGCGTTTGGTTTGCTCTATTTTCTATTTTCATTTCCCAAAAAATCATATTTTCTGGAAAATTATTTTCTTTCATTCTCTAGTTTTTAAGAAAACACTATATTTTTTTTTCTGGAAAACAAGGCTCAAAAATGTAAACCAAACATATTTTCTAGAAAATAGTATTTTCTACATAAAATAAAAATAGAAAATAAACCTACCAAACGCTTTTTCTGGAAAATGAAAATAGAAAATAGAGTAAACCAAACGCCTCCGTAATTTTCTAGAAATAAAGTCATTTTTCTGAAAAACTAGAGAATGAAATAAATTTATTTTCCAGAAAATGAGAAAGTAGGGGGCATTTGGTTTGCTCCATTTTTTATTTTCATTTTCTATTTGTATTTTCTATTTTCTCATTTTCTGAAAAATAACTTTCTTTCATTCTCTAATTTTCTAGAAAATACTATATCTTTTTCTAGAAAACAAGGCTAGAAAATGTAAACCAGACACGTTTTCCAGAAAATCATATTTTCTATGAAAAATAAAAATGGACAATAAGTCTATTCTGAAAAATAAAAATAAAAAATAAAAAAGGGAGCAAATCAAAAAATGTTTTTAAAAAAAGACATTCGAATGAAATGACATAATTATCTTTTTAATATATTGGTTGATATTATTATATGATTCTCATTATTACCCTACTCATATTTCTTATTTAAATTTTAAATTAATCAGACAAATAATAACAAATATGAAATTGTAATGGTTACATATACTTATAATACATTACAACCATTATAATTCGTAGTTATAGTGCTTTAATTTCATAATTATTATAATTATAACCGTTACAATTTACAATGATGACAGTATTATATCATGAAAAAAAATTAATAAAGAATATTAAAATTCATGGTAGCATTGAAAAAAAATTAAATAATATTTTTTTAATCTAAGATTGGATCATTACGGATTATACTTAATAATAATATAAATTTTTAAACAAATTTTAATTTAATATATTATATATGTATAATTTAATTCCAATTAAAAATTATATTCTTTTAAAATTTATTTAATATTTATATTATAATAATTATTAATTGGTGCAGCTTAGGTGTTATAACACATATTAGATTTAAGATAACACATATTAGATTTAAGATTTAGATCGTGATTTAAGATGATTCATTTATTTAAGTATACTCGTTATTTAAGTCAATATGAAAAAAATAAATTACGAAAATTATTAATTTAAATATTATTTTTTGGACTTAAAAATAATTTTCTTTTCTGTTCAGATTTTTTTCGATTAATTATTAGTTTAATCTGGACAAATCGGTGGATCGTGTCATTATGACGGCACACTCGTCCTTATACACGGATCGGGCCGGCAAACCCCTCTTTCGATGGAGTTCGCTAGCTGCGACGTGGGAGCGTGGAGGGAGGCGCTCTTCGCCTACGATGTCGGCCTCTCCCTCCTTCGGAAGCCCGACGTCCTCCCTCTCGACGCCTTCTACCGGACTGAGCTCCCCCTCCTCCTCCGACGACGGGACCCCCGCCCTTTCCTTACCAAGCCCGAGCTCCACCGCCTCATGCAATGGAAGCTCACCCGAGGCAAATGGAGGTCTTTGCCATTCTTTTCCTTTCTCTTATCGATCTATATCTAGAATCATCCGAGGCTTTTGGGGTTTAGGCCTCGGCTACTGGATTTCATTTCCTCGCTGGACGAGGACTTGGTGGAATCCGCTTCTCGAAAGGCATTCACGGCGCTTCCGGACCTCTCCCAAGCCGTATCCGAGCTAACGGTTCTGAAGGGGGTCGGACCGGCGACTGCTTCCGCTGTTTTAGCAGCCTACGCGCCGGATGTCGCGCCGTTCATGTCCGATGAGGTGATACTCGAAATTTTCGTTTTTTAAAAAAAAAAGTTTATTTTCTTTGTTACTACTGATAATGGTTTTTCGCAGGCTATGATTGCGTCTATGGGGAACGTGAAAGACTATACATTGAAGCAATATCTCTCGTTTGCTGAGAAGTTGCAGATGAAGGCAAAGGTATGCAACACATCATTGCCTGTAAGGTATTGGAAACGAAATGTTGTGGCCATTTTAATTTGTTGTCTTATTCAATATGTTGTCAAACAAGGGATTGAGTTAGCTATCTAACTTCAACTCAATGAAACAAACATTGTGTTACTTGTGTAGCATCGGTTGGGAAAGGAGAGTAGTAGTCCAGTAGACTTCACTTTGATATTTCTCCTAGTATACTGGAGTGGCAATTTATGTTGTTGTCTAAGATGGATGACCAGGATCCATTATCTTTGCATATGGGATTCACATTCAAAGTTACTCGAAATACTTCCCCAGTATTATTGGGCTAAAACCATCCACATGCTACTAACTTCTTGCTTTAACACATTGCTTGATTCGTTGTCTTGATGGTCGAATGAGTATGGTGCATGCTACATCTACATGGCATGCAGCAGCATGCCTATCATATGTCAATCAGCTTAGAGACACAAGTTGTGTAATCTAGTATTCAACATACATGAAGTATTTTATCATGTTTTTCCTGCTACAGATGTGGCATCACCATTTACAATTATTTTTTAGTTGCTAACCAAAATGGGACGAGAGGGAACTAATTTGTTAAATATTTATTAAGAGATAAAAACATCTAGTTGATTGACCTTTTAGGTTGATATGCATGGAATAGTAGTTGAAATCTCATAATCTAGGAATGTGTCTATAAACTGGTTGGCACTGCAAAACAGGACGATCGCCTCACCTCAATTCTCAAATGTGTATGTCTGCAAACAAGTTTGAATGCTGGAGAGCGTCTGGAGTTCTCAATAAAGGCTTTTTCAAGCTTGGATCTATGCTTTGATGAATCATTTTTCACCACCACTTTTAGTCTCAATCACAAGCAAATAATGCTATAACAGTTCAAGGGTTAACTCATTTAACTTCTGAAAAAACTTGGTTTTAGTTATGAATATTCTTATCATATGTTTATGAAATGTTTACAAGATTGTATCAGGAAACTCATCTATCAGCTTGTGAATAAACTTAGCTACTTTTAAGCTCGTTCATAGAAATTTAGAGGCTCACAAATAGGATTCTTCATAACCTTGGCACGGGCATTTAAGGATTTGTGCTATAATATTGAAATGTATTTTAATCAAATACTAATGGATTTTACGGGTGAGCTGAATATTACTGGGGCCATTTTTTCACAATGTATATGGAAGCAAGTTCTCCCATTTCATGGTAGGCAAATTTTGAACCTAGGACCTTTGCAGTAACTTCCAATGCCTTACCAACTTGCTAAGCTGTCGTTTTCATAATACTTAATTCTGTATTTTCCAGGAACTCACAGTCGTGTAAATATCATGTGGTTCTGCTCTATAAGCGCATCTCTAACAGTGTCAATACATTCATTTCTCCTATTTTGCTATTATATGTGATAAATGAGGAAATTATTCCTATAATTCTACCTTCTTAATCTCATTCTTGTAACCCTTGTTCGTGCCTTCTCAATGATTTGATCATATATATTTTTTGTTGTTGTTGTTGTTCATTTGACATTTCCCCCTCATTGTAACCGAAAGCATTAAATCACAATGTTTTCTCTTTAAGATTTTTGATTTGTTTGATTCTTCTATGGAACTTTTTGCCCATGTCAAGCATTCTTCCTATCTCTTGACATTAAAATTGTAGTATCAATTTTCGTCAATATATTTCTTTCTCAAATCCTACCATCAATTCTGGCAAAGGCTAGACTACAAATGAATTTATATTGGCCTATTAATCTTATAACTACTTACTAGTGATTATGTATCCTTTAAAAGTCGTTTTCATTTGCTCCTAATTGTGGTGCTTCATGTAGTTGAGATTATGTTCCCTGTAAATTGTTTTGCCAGCTAATCTTCAAGGTACAATGCCATCTTTTGTGCGAGACACACAAAATCCATCATCTGTCCCTTCCCAAAATATCTCAACTCTACTTTAGTAGCGTCTTTATTTTTGAAGCTTGTCTTTACTATAACAATGCTTTTGCAATAGTTTGAATCTGAAGTTTGACTGTATAGTGTATACTACTAGTAATTTCTACCTATTGTTATTTAACACTATAGATTAAGCTATATTTGTGTTTATATGATATTACAGTTAATGGTGCACTTTTGTAGAGAGCAAAGGTAAGGATTCCTAAATTTTCAGCTTGTTCATAAAGCCTGTTAAAGCTTATACAAAAGTGAAAAAGCAATATGATGTTCCGCTTGAATTAAGAAATTATTTTGTTTTGCCTTAACTTTGTAACTTGGCAGGAGCTAAGCTTTGAGGGGAATTGTTTTACTCCCGTGGACGTCGAGAGAGCTTTGTGGAGCTCAGCAGTTCGCGCCAAGTTACTCCATTCTCCATCAGATGATAAATCAGAGGTCGAGGTTGGTGTCGAGAGAGACACCAAGAGGAAACGTAAAATTTGAGCTAATCTTCATGGAGTTGCTAAACGCGCTAGCATTTGTAAGCATTAATGTTTTTGTAGCACCAGTAGCATTATCGAGTTCTCAGCTCTCTCATATCTATGCACAGTTAATCTTTGCTCGTGCATCTAATGTTGCAACAATCTCTGCAAAACTTTCGAAAGATATTGATCTTGTCATACTTTAGAGGAAGTTCATCAGGCACCGTATTTAAGTCTTAAGGACAATGATTGTGCCCTTCGAGATCAATATTTATTGAGCCATCATTCAACCTGTTCTGTTTTCTGTCCATGCAAGATACATGAAGTGGGAAAAAAACATTTAACTCAACAACTCCTCATTCTTTAACATGATCAAAGAATTCCATGTCAATTCTCACAAATGACCAACACAAACCCAGAAAATCTGATGAACTAATGAAGCAGAAACAAAAAGATGCATAACACATCATCCTCCATGTATTATTTGACATATGCAACCAAAAAACTATCAAGAAAAAATGGTCAGAAGTGTGATTATATGCACACAACTTTTCTAATGGCCCAAAACATGAACAGATGCATTACATTCTTGTGTCGATTAGTTAGGGGGGCGAGTGCTGCAGGACCTTCATGGAGTCTGTGCCAGTAAAAAACCTCCAATATGATCTGTTGCAACTTCACTAGCAGCCGGATTCATGGTGTGGAGCTCAATCTGCCATGGACTTAAATGCTGCCAAGCATCGAGGTCCAGGTGAGGATGAGTTCAGATGAAGAAGCAAGATGTGGAGAAGAAGTGGATTGTGATTTACCTGGTCCAATTGTGGGGCATGTAACAAGGAAGCTTGTTGCAAATCCCTTGAGGTAGGAGGAATGCAAGGAATTCCATGCTGATTGACTCTTTGAAAGTTGGAGGCATTCCATGCCGTTCCTCCGTAGAACGGTTGAAGTACCTAAATGGATGAAGTTCCGAAAACATCAGATACCAAAAGTGTTCATATCATTCTCTGAAACACAAAGGCTATGATCTCACATATTTAGAAACAATTCTCTGAGGATCAAAGCGCATTTCTGGATCGACAGCCACAAGCTTCATCAAAAGGAACTGCACATTTCAGTAATAACAGTTTGATTTCTTAGCTCCAAAAGACAATGTTGAATCATGTTCTAGTTAAGAAGCTCGAGGAACTACCTCAACTTGGCACTGCAACGACCGTACATAGTTGATTATCTCATCAAGCATCGTAGCCTTGCCATTGATCTGTACAACCGAAAAGAACATATCGAAAGACACAATTGTGCGAAGCAATGGAGGATTCTGTACCAGAAACAACTACCTTGTTACATCCTGGAACAAGATCTTGAAGAAGTCTCATTCTTTCACTAATCTTTCCCCTTCTAACCTGCACGTTAAAGAAACTCTGAGCATGATGCGTAAGAGTGATGTGTATCGCAATCCCGAAAACCTACTCTTTCTGCAAGGCTGTGACTGTTGGTGGCCTGGCCTCTCCTTGCACGTACATGAATGTAGTCATCTTTTGAAGCATCAGAGCCTTTGCTATTTTTGCTGCTTCCTGGGCTCAGCTCATTCTTCTGTTTCTTCTCATCTTTACCTGAAGTGAGTGTAGCATCATGCTGCTCTTCAACCTTCACATTCTGAAGTTCATAGTCGCTGTAGGAAGAGATTCTATTTGCCTCAGTAAAGTTCACACTTTCAACCACAGTGAGGGGATCCCAAGTGTCCCCTAAGCAGTCCTCAGTAACTATCCCAGCCGAAGACGATGTGCCGACAACTCCCTCGGATTGTAGAGTGGAATACATCTGTGAACAATAGCAATTCACATCAGCAACTGCCAAACAAAGAAGGTGAAAGGTCAGAAGAGAAAATTACCTGTTTTGAGTGACAGTAAAAACTCTCCCAAGCACCAGTTCCTCTCGCACTGTCAGTTCAAGCTACAAAAGGATGCATTAATAAGGGATTATGGAGACGAACATGAAATAGCTACAAGTAAACCAGAAGCCATGAGGTGAGAAGGTAAAGGGAGAGGTGAAGACGAAGGCGGCTTTGGTTAAACAGGGGCGGTTAGCCACTGTCAACTGCTCTCAGTAATTTATGCTTTTCCAAAAGAGCCTTGTTTAATCTAATTTAATCACTGCGTGACTACTCAAAGTGTGTCTCCAATTGTTATTTTTAAATGTTTTTTGTCTGACAAGAGGCAGAGTACTTCTCTTCCACAATTCACATCAAGCTTCTCAGGAGTAGTAATCTTCTACTGACACAGTGCCAGCCATTTCAACACTCATTTTTCCAACTGTCAGCCACAAGCACGCTTAACTTTATCTGAAACATGTGGAATCTTAGGCTCCTTTTGCGATCCTTCTAGTCCTGTACTCCTTTAAAGCCTGGGTGGGCTTGCTTGGAATTGGATGCCTGTAACATAGTTCGGATCCTCTGGTCCAGAATCCTCACGTGCTAACCACATGCGCATCCTCAAGACAACGGGTCACAAAATCGTGATTTTTACCCTAAGCGCAGCAAACACCGCCGAACCCTAACCTTCCATCACTTCCATCGCCCCCGACGCCGGCTAGAGCCCTCCATCGTCCCCGACGCAAGCAGGCGTCGTCGCCGACCTCCTCTGGCCCTCCTCCCCCTCCTCCGACGCAAGCAGGCGTCATCGCCACTGGGATCCTCTAGCCCTCCTCCCCCGATGCAAGCAAACGCCACGTCCCCCGGCGCAGCCCTCTCGCGCATGTCGCCTCTAGTGTCCCCGACGACCTCACAAATTTTTTTATATTCTAGTAAATTTTCTGATCAATTTGCCTCTAGCCTCACTCCAGTTTTCATTTTTGGGTATTCTAGAAAATTTTCCAGCAATTTTTTTCAGAAAAATTGATCAGAAAATTTACTGGAGGCTGAAGGCAAATACCAGGAAAATTTTTTTTTAATATTGCAGCAAATTTTCTGATCAATTTGTTTCTGATCAATTTTCTAATTAATTTTCTCTACAAATTAACCATTATTTTTCTACTAGTGATGCTTTGATCAATATTTAATTTGTCACTGATATTGAAAATGAAAACATAGATAAGTTAATTTGCTGAGCTTTTTTGAGCTTTAATTTGAACCAAAGCATTCAAATTTCAAAGAAGCACGCATTCCTTCTTAGACGCGTGCTTGCTGCGCGTTTTGCAAGCCTCCAACTCCTAATAATTGAGGTAATTATTGTCGCTATTTAGGGAGTGTTTGGGAGAACTTTTGCTTCTTAAGAAGTGATTCTTATAGAGATTATCTTGAAGTCAGTGAGAAGCTAAAGCATAGAGTGTTTGGAAATATAAGGTAAAAGCTGATACAAGGTAAAGTTTTTTTTTTATACAAGGTAAAGTTTGAGTGTTTGATGAATAATTACTTCTAAACTTAATTTTTAGTTAAATGACAACAATATCCTTAAATTATATAAATTAATTTTTATTAATTATCTAAATATAATTTTGATACACCATCAATAATGTTTTATATATTTATTATTATATTTTGAATATTATATCAAAATTAATTTTTTTAATAATATATATGTTTAAAAAATATATAATTAATAAAAATATAAATATAAAAAAATGACAAAATTTATATAAATTTATAAAAATATTATAAAAAATTCTGAATATATAAATTATATAAAAATATAAAATTTTATTTAAAAGTATGGTGACAATTATGTAAAATGATGAATTTATTAAGGGTATAAATGTCTACTTTTAATTCAAGACCATAAGCAAAAAAGCAGAAGCAGAAAAAAATATCAAATTCTTGCTTCCAGCTTTTGACTAAAAGTTATAGAAGTTAAAGCAGAATCTGGTATTCGCAAACACTCAAAAGTGCTTCTATATAGCTAGAATCTAAAAAGTAGCTAGCAGAAGCTCTCCCAAACACTCCCTTAGTCGTTGTATTTATGACTCTATAAAATTGTTGATCTTTGATTGTTGAATAGTAACACCATTCATTAATTTTTGTTGACCTTCATATATTATCTTCCCAACTGTAACACCATTGATTCTAAGATTTTCAAAGAGTTAGAAATTCCGCTAATTGGTATTGGATATGATAAATGATTATTAGATTGCACCTTTTCTTTTATTTAACAAAGTGACAATTAAGTTTGATATATTTTACTATATTGCACATTTTAATCAATTTGTCATGCTGTAATCAAATTTATATGTTTTAATCAAATTTGTCTGGTGAAATTTACCTACTTTAATCAAATTTATGTCTTTTGCGTAAAATCGTGTTATTTAGGTATAAAGAAAGAACAATCATGGGAGGCAGTTCTTCATCAGCATCATCTTTCACTCAACGGCGCATGAACGAAGAGCAATGTCAAGCTCCCCACCTATTTTGTTATTGTGGATTACGAGTTACTATCCAGACATCATGGATGGAATCAAATCCAGGAAGGCGATTTTTTTCATGTCCAAAATTTAGAGTAAGTTTTTTTTATAACAACACAGCGTTCTGAGTTTTTTAATTATTGAGTTTTGATTAAATATATTTGAAAAACAGGAAAGGGGATGTGACTTCTTCTTATGGCATGATCCAGAACTGTCAGAGAGAAGTAAGACAATTATTAATGAGTTGAAGAGGAATAACAAAAAATTAAAGTTGGAGATTAGTGAATTAAAGAAATGTACTAGTTATGAGGGTACAGTTGAATACAATAATTTTCTGGATAATGAAAACAACAATCAAATAACTATGTAGTTGAGAGATGAAATATGTTCGTTGAATAGGAAATTTAGAATTGATATCGTTGTAGTTGTATGTAGTTGGATTGTGATGATGGGAATGAGGTTGATGTAACTTGTTTTGCGATGTAGCTCTAAGTAATGTAACTTGATTAGTGATGTAACTTGCCTAGTTTGATTACATGCATTGTATTATATTTATCATGTATTAGAATTTGAAAAAGCCAATTTTTATCCTTCGTCTTCACACAAATGGGTTTCTTTCTGATGATGGTTCTGCTACGTATCTGATGATGGTTCTACTATGAACTATCCAAGTTTACAAGACAAGTGAAATTGAAGAAGATTCAAGCCAACAATTGTACACGGATAATTACTGTCATGATTTCTTCATTCAGTTAATTTTCCTGTACTGTCGAAATATGGCTTGCCATTGTTTTGATATTTTCAGCGAAGCCCTTCACTACAACTCTGCACTAGCATGATCTATTGCTTTTATGTTTTCAGTTTGGTATGATAGATTATGATGGTTGTTAGATCTTACTCCTATTTTCCGTATTTTTTTCTTGCTCATTAGATGGAATTTTGATTGATCTGCGCTTAACTCATGGAAGCTGTGAATTCTGCGGTTGCTCAAACCAACCTCCTAGAACTTAGGAATCGGAGCTCAGTGTCTCTAAACATTTGTGTTCAACCATTCCTGTATAATGCATTTGCTAATCCAGTAAGTTATTCTACATATATGCCAACTTTTGTTATGTAATAGAGGTGAATAACTGATATTGTCATCTTATCCATGTCCTTGTGTGCTTGCTTGTTCGAATTTTGAGCTTCCGAAGTTATGGTGCAGCGATAGAGCGACTAGTCACTATCCCAGGCATCCGCGGTTCGATCCTCAGTTACGACTTATTTGTAGGAATTTTTCTTCCAAATGAGGCGCGAATCTTGAGACGTTGGGCTTCTAGACCGTCCACTGTGAACACTTCCCAATTTATCCTAGCGGCCGGTGGGAAATTTTTGTGAGACCGGGCCGATTGCCCGAGGTTGAAAAAAATCTCGTTAATCAATTTTTTTTTCGAATTTTGCCAATGCGGTGTTTGTTGCTTCCTTTAATCTGCTGCTTATTGCAGTAATCAGATTCTTAAATTGTTTATTTAAGTCGCTGCCTCTGGGTAGAAGCATTTAAAACTCTGTTCTATATTGTCATGATAATGCCCCCGGGGTTATGGTGCAACGGTAGGGTAACTAGTTGTTAATTTAGACATCCGCGGTTCGATCCCTAGCTATGACATATTTTGCAGGAATTTTTCCTTCAAATAGGGTGCGAACCCTGGGGCGCTGGGCTTCTAGACTGCCCACCGCGAGCGTTTCCCAATTTATCCTGGTGATCGATGGAAAACTTTTGTGGAATCGATCACCTCATATTCAATTTATCTGTTGTCTGATTCATTATATTTTTTTTTATATTGTCGTGATAAATTTGGCAGTACACAAGGACATCGAACACAAAGAATAATACTAAAGAGAGTTCTGGAGAGTGTAGCAGCTAGAGTGCCTTTTCCCCCTTGATTGAGGCTATCACTGATAGTATTTTAGTTGGAGGGCATGCAGCGATAGCACATAGTTGTTGCACCATCAGAAACATTAGCTTAGATTGTTCAATTACAAAAAATATGGGCATGATGTCAAAATGCATGGGATAAATCAAATGTTTATATGCTATATTCTATCCTCTTACGTGAAGCAGACAAAGAGCTTGATGTGAACATAGACAAAACATAAACAAAGAATTTAATGGTACATAGACAAAACTAAGAAACTAAGAATTCATACTAAGCATTCTTTTTCAGACAAGAGCAATGCAAACATAGACAAAACATAAACAAATAGCTCGATGTGAAGCGGACAAAACTAAGAATTCAGTGGTACATTTGGAATTACAGATTCAAGCAAGCATCGTGAAGATCTGAAACATGCACCCTCATCTCATGAAGTAACTTCAACAACACAAGCAGAGAGACCATGACAGAAACAAGCAGAGAGACCATGACAACATGACAACATTTGCACACCAAAGCTTGCCACCATACATCAGCATTATTCCAAGTTGGCCATCGGAAAATAACCAAAATGAGATGGTTGATCACCTATAACATAACAGTAAACAATTATTAAGTACATACTCAACCGTAAACTAAAATAAGAGTCCTAGCCACACTCAACCGTATGAAATATATATACCTGAGAAAGTTGTGATGCCAATAATGGTGGAAATTGAGTCTCAGCCACGCTCAAACTATCAATAGAGTTAGCAATTGTTGACACATAATTTATAGACTAAAATAAGAAAATAAAATACATTCTTAGTTCGTTATAACATGAATTATTGCACATTAACATAAGTAAAATAAATACCAACTTGATGATTGATCCGGTCATATTGTACGTTGGTCATGCTAGAAATAGTTTCATCTATACTCTGGATTATACAAAAAATTAGAATGATTTAAGTTGTTCAAATTTAACAACAAATATTACCAAATAAAGAAATATTTGAAAGCTAAGGAGTAGAAACTATTACCATCATTGAAGCTTGGTTTGTTTTCCTCGCTGTTGTTTTTCCTTGAAAGCCTCTCTAAGCCACCTTTCAACCTTTTACCTGAGACTGCCTTCTTCTTTGTTTTAATTCCTTTCACTCCACTAGAGTTCCCTTCATCATAATCAAATTTTCAGGATTGTTGGCTCACATTTGATTGTTGGACATTTGATTCATTAACTTATAACTTATCATCCACCATCTTACACAAGCTTAACATAACATCTTTAACAAGCATGTAAGTGTTATCCCTTTCAGCTGCCTTGGTAACTAATTGAACATTCGACCCACATAACTCTTTGTAACGCATGTTTTGAAGTACTTTTTGGATCCAAACTAGCATTATTGTTCATTGAATCATTAACTCCAAAATATCCAACTTTTGCTTTTCTTGTCCACCTTTTCAATACATAATCACTCGGAATCTTCATGATATTTTTTCATGTAAAAATTTTCAAAATATGAGAACATAAAATTCTGACAAATTCATATTTTCTACAGCTACACATAATTTTATCAAACTTCTTATCAAGTGTAACTATATGATGATTTCTCTTTTTGTGAAGAGTAACTTTATATTTTGTAAATGTACCAACATCCTCACAAATTTCTAGACTAGAATCATGTGATAAGCACTACTCTTGTTGAAAACACTTATATGCCTCAAGAGTATAAATTTCACTAGCATGCTTTAAAATCTCAATTGGAAATATTAAATATGGAACAGTTGTATTTGATTTAAAATCATCTTTTAATTCCTCATATCGACGATCATCAAAGAGTCTTTGGAAGTGATTGAAGAAGTCTAAAAACTTGTGTTTATAAGTGACATACTTTTTCACAATACTATTCATACTCACTTCTTTGAGTTGTAGTCATATCCGCGCAAAACATTTGTCGTTCATATACTAAAGCTCATTTTTCCTTTATGTTGTACATGTGTCTCAACCAATCATTGTCTTCAAGTGCATACTTAGTCAACATCATATTCCATGCTGAAATAAAATCTTCCTCTTCATCAAAATCATATACACATGAGGCAAAATCTTTAGCAAACTCCCTAAATTGAGAAAAAACTCCACTCAAATGTATGACAACATTTTGATAAATGTGCCAAATGCACAAACGATGATGTGTTTCAGGCCATCTGGAAGCTAACGCCTTTGCCATTGCTGCATCTTGATCGGTAAGAATAGTAGTTGGTTTTTTATCACCCATAGCTCTAGTTAATGTATCAAATAATCATTCAAAAGTCAAACTGGTTTCATCATATAATAAAGCTGCACCAAAAAGTATGGATTGTTTATGATGATTAACACCTACAAATAATGCAATTGACTGACCTTCATTGTTCTTTCTGTAAGTTGTGTCAAAGCAAACAACATCTCAAAAATAAGCATAATCAACTCTCATTTTAGCATCAGACCAAAAAATATTAGTAATCAAATCATCTTCATCAACTTGGATAGCATAAAAAAATTAGGATCATTTAACTGCATTTTCTGCAGATACTCCAATACACCGTCGGTATCCCCAACTCTTATAGTCATTGTTCTTTTGGATCGTAAATATTTTTTGTAATCCTCAAGAATAAATCCTAAATTCTCTCGCCATAAGATCATGAGATGCTTTTGGGAGGATTCCCACATCACTTGCCATCTCAATCTGTATCGCTGCAAAAGAAGATATATTCCTATGACTTCTAAAGAGGTGTATTTTGTTTAGACTTGAGAGAACATGATTATGCTCTTTAACAAATTGCACCACAATAAATTTGTTTTTTTTTCGATTACAAATCTTCATTTTAGCCTCACAACCAAACCTTATTTCATCACAACTTGCTTTGACATAAAGATCTCGTTTGTTTTTTCCTCTTTTACCTTGGGTACAACAATAAAAAAACCCTATCAAGTAATTTACCTGATTGATCCTTGTGAATTTTACCTCTCCTTATGTCAAATCCAACCTTTTTAGCATATGTCAAATAAAATTGTTATGCATCTTCTTCGGTCTCAAATTCCAACCTCATTTAGTGTATATCCAAATCTATTTCAATGTTCAAGCCTATACAATCAAACAAACAAAGCAAGATGGCTAAATAGGGAAATTCAATACAATGAAGCTTAATACATTTCGAATATGATTCTTATTACCTTCATTCATAACATCAAAGCCCATTTCCCAACTATCTTCATTTCTTTCGAAATTGAAAGTAGATTCACCCTCCATCTCCATGATAATTACTTTGATCATGTAAAAAAATAACCAATTTAGGGCAAAACAGAAAATTAAATAGAAGTTATATGAAAGAACATTAACAAGAAGAAATTCACATGGTAAAAGATAACTATATGAAAAACATTAACAAGAAGTTATCATCATGATCGTGAGCAGAAAATTAATCAGTGTTAAATTAATCATTTTCAATATCATGACAATTAACCATTGATCAAAGCATCGCTGAGTAGAAAAATAATGGTTAATTTGTAGAGAAAATTTTCTGGAATACCAGAAAATTTGTGAGGTCGTCGGGGCCTTGATCATAAAATTTGCTGGAATCGGTGGCCTTGGAGATGGGGACGCTGGAGGCTGGCGGAAATTGATCAGAAAATTTGCTGGAATATCAGAAAATTTGTGAGGTCGTCGGGGACGCTGGAGGCGACGCGCGCGAGAGGTTGCGCCGGGGGGCGTGGGGTTTGCTTGCGTTGGGGGAGGGGGAGGAGGGCCAGAGGATCCCAGTGGCGACGGCGCCTGCTTGCGTCGGGGGAGGGGGAGGAGGGCCAGAGGAGGTCGGCGACGGCGCCTGCTTGTGTCGGGGACGATGGAGAGCTCCGGCCGGCGTCTGGGGCGATGGAAGGTTAGGGTTCGGCGGTGTTTGCTGCGCTTGGGGTAAAAATCGCGATTTTGTGGCGCGTTGGCTTGAGGATGCGCACGTGGCAACACGTGAGGATTCTTTTTATAAGGGCGGTGTGGACCGGGGGACCAGGGCAGTGCGGACCAGAGGATCCGAACTGAGTCAACTGATGTACCTATCTTTGATCCATCAGCTCTGCTCATCTAAGCAGTCATGGCTGATGAGGTTTGGGAAGGTAAACACAATAAATAAGCTAAATGGTAAGATTTTGAACTTTAAAAAAACACACACAAACCAAAAATAAAAAAAGAAGATAGATGTGTTATTATGAGTAATGAAGAAGACGTTAAAAAAAAACAGACTTCGTACCATTCCAAAGGAGCTGTCAACAGTTTGTTGAACAGCTAACATGAGTGGCATGCAATATTATTGCATGGGTCTTAATTAGAATGTCCCTGGAGATATCATACTAGTAATTATTCCTTGGATTCTTGATGAAGAAACACCAGCATATGTCGGTGCCAGTTTGTCTTGTCGGATTTGGATATACAATGGATAAATTGGTGGCTCATCTCCAGCCAAATCTTATTCAACTGGTTTTTAATAATTCAGGCATATAGGACTGATCTTAAAAGACAAACAGTGTGGTCCTTGATTTATCCGACTTTCAATATATTTGTTCCGTTTAGAATTCGAAAACTCTGATCTTTTGAGTGTTTTATCATGCATCACACTCATATGTGGCTTAATTGTTTGATGTGTACGTTGAATTGGCAATTTTTGGAATTGCATGTATTGAGTATTTGCGATTGTAATTAGCATTCTTAATTAGTTGAACAAATACTAAGAGATACAAACAAGTGTAAAACCATATCTCTTTAAATATTCCCTTTATTTTTTAATTAGTTATATTTTAAAAATATTTTAAAAAAAGTAGCTAAGGGATATTTAAACTCTTCGCATCTAATTATAATTTCGGCCATATATAAAAAGTGCATGGTGATGGACTTTTCTCCGTGTCTCCTTAATTGCTCGAGCCGTCTAATTTCGCTCAGTACTGAATTCGGAACAGATCGGAAGTGCTCGAATCGAAGTACGCCGGCGACGGCAAGTCCATCGCTGAACCAAAGAATGCCGGTCGAGGAGGAAGAGACTGAGTCGTAGGGTGGAGGTGCCCCCGTAGCCCAAGCGCGAGCGGTGGCGTAGACGTTGCCGGATTGCCGGTGAGGCTTTGGACCAACCCGCGAAAGCCGTCAGGATCCACCTGGTAAATGCGCGGCGGCGGCGGCTGGGGCCGCCGCCATGGCTTCGCCAACGGCTGCCGGATGATGCGGAGGGGCGCCGACCGGGGCGTCGCCGCCGGTCGCTGGTTGTTCGTGGCGCTGTCGTCCATGTAGGAAGAAAGAGAAGCGATCGTGGAAACCGTCGTGGAAGGAAGGGAGAATTGCAATTTGATTTATATAGATTTGGGAGTCAACTGGCATTCGTGTGCGCGGCCGCCACAGAGGCGGCTAAAGACACGTGTCGGCACGTAAGTGCATGCATGGACCGGTGACATGCTAAACTACGAATTTGCTATCGCTTCGACCCGACCGGGGTTGGATGGGTCCACCAATAACGGGTCAAGCTTAAATCGGCTCGGGTCGGACGGCTCCACGAGCGAAAAAATTATGTCTCCTTTGAATTTATATCGGTGCATCTCCCCCGCGTTTGACTTGGCCCCTCGTGCATCGATAGATCAGTCAAAGTTCGGGTCAAATTGAGAAAATATTTTTGGTCGTTGAGAAGGCTAATTTTGCATCGAATTCAGGCACATATTTCGTAATTGTATTATTCTACTCGAGTAAGTATTTATAGTAATTATGATATACCTATAGATATGATAAGAATTATGGTATATAGTTGCAATTGCAACGCTGAACATGAACATGATTTATAGAGTCCGCCATTGTTGATTGCAATTAATTACGAAAATTTACCAAAAGGCGTACCCAAGAATAGGTATTTACCAAACAGCGTACTATGGTTTCATTTTCACCAAAAGGCGCACTTAATAATAGTGAACTTCCTCTTATAGCCCTCCTGTTATCTACTGTCTTTCTCCTTCTCTCTCTGTAACAAATTTCGAGACGACGACTGCAGATACTTTTTCAGAATTTTATTTTAAAATAATATAATATGAAAACGGCGCTGAAAACGTTGTAAGGTAAACATCAAAAAATATTTCAGTTAACAAATATCTCATCCAACGTGATTTAAAAATATAAATAAATAATTTTTATATTTGATTAATAGAAATTAAAATATTTAATAATATTTAATATATATATTAATATATATATAAAATATTAATAAATATATTAATAATATTTAATAAATATATTAATATTTCATCCCACAGTCTTTATTAATAAATATATATAAATATATTAATATATTAATATATAAAAAAATTTGAAAAAAACGTTGGCTGAAAATTTTAAAACAAAACGTGTATTGATTTCAGGCCCACGTTGGGCCTGAAATCTTTTGATTCAGGTCCGACTTGGACTCAAATTTTTTTTCTATTTTAAAAATATATTAATATATAAAAAAACCTATCAAAACACTTAATTTCAGATTCAAACACAGGGCCTGAAATCATCCCAGGAGGGTCTGAAGTCAAATAACTTCAGATCCTATAAATAATTAATTTAATAAATAAAAATTAAATATAAAAAAATATTTTTAAAATTAAAAAAAATTTTGTGCCCTGGGCCTGAAGTCATGAGACTTCAGGCCCTCCATTATTCATATTAAAATATATAAAAAAAATTTATAAAAAGGTTTAATATATAATTACATATTATATAGGAGTGGTTTAGGTATATCAGTGAGTTTGGGTGCCGAAACATCTAATAGGAGTGGTCTAGGAGATGAGATTTTGGGTGCCGAAACATCTAATCTTGCTGTATCACCAATGCTATAGGAGTGGTTTAGGTATATCAGTGAGTTTTGAGCAAAACTCACTGATGGACCTACCATATTTGGAATTCTGAAAACCCTATATCAGTGGACATGGTTGAGCTAGGAGATGAGATTTTGGGTGCCGAAACATCTAATCTTGCTGTATCACCAATGCTATAGAAGTGATTTAGGTATATCAGTGAGTTTTGAGCAAAACTCACTGATGGACCTACCATATTTGGAATTCTGAAAACCCTATATCAGTGGGCAGGGTTGAGCTAGGAGATGAGATTTTGGGTGCCGAAACCTCTAATCTTGTTGTATGACCAATGCTATTGGAGTGGTTTAGGTATATCAGTGAGTTTTGAGCAAAACTCACTGATGGGCCTACCATATTTGGAATTCTGAAAACCCTATATCAGTAGATAGGGTTGAGCTAGGAGATGAGATTTTGGGTGTCGAAACCTCTAATCTTGCTATATCACCAATGCTATAGGAGTGATTTAGGTATATCAGTGAGTTTTGAGCAAAACTCACTTATATACCTAAACCACTCCTATAGCATTGGTGATACAATAAGATTTGAGGTTTCGGCACCCAAAATCTCATCTCCTAGCTCAACCCTGTCTACTGATATAGGGTTTTCAGAATTCCAAATATGGTAGGTCCATCAGTGAGTTTTGCTCAAAACTCACTAATATACCTAAACCACTCCTATAGCATTGGTGATACAACAAGATTAGAGGTTTCGACACCCAAAATCTCATCTCCTAGCTAACCCTGTCCACTGATATAGGGTTTTCAGAATTCCAAATATGGTAGGTCCATCAGTGAGTTTTGCTTAAAACTCACTGATATACCTAAACCACTCCTATAGCATTGGTGATACAACAAGATTTGAGGTTTCGGCACCCAAAATCTCATCTCCTAGCTCAACCCTGTCTACTGATATAGGGTTTTCAGAATTTCAAATATGGTAGGTCCATCAGTGAGTTTTGCTCAAAACTCACTGATATACCTAAACCACTCCTATAGCATTGGTGATACAACAAGATTAGAGGTTTCGGCACCCAAAATCTCATCTCCTAGCTCAACCCTGTCCACTGATATAGGGTTTTCAGAATTTCAAATATGGTAGGTCCATCAGTGAGTTTTGCTCAAAACTCACTGATATACCTAAACCACTCCTATAGCATTGGTGATACAACAAGATTTGAGGTTTCGGCACCCAAAATCTCATCTCCTAGCTCAACCCTGTCCACTGATATAGGGTTTTCAGAATTCCAAAAATGGTAGGTCTATCAGTGAGTTTTGCTCAAAACTCACTGATATACCTAAACCACTCCTATAGCATTGGTGATACAACAAGATTTGAGGTTTCGACACCCAAAATCTCATCTCCTAGCTCAACCCTGTCTACTGATATAGGGGTTTTAGAATTCCAAATATAGGGTTTTAATATATTTTTAAAATAGAAAAAAAATTTGAGTCCAAGTCGGACCTGAATCAAAAGATTTCAGGCCCAACGTGGGCCTGAAATAAAAAATTTCAGGCCCAGCGTGGGCCTGAAATAAAAATATTTCAGGCCCACGCTGGGCCTGAAAGGTTTGATTTCAGACCCAGCGTGGGCCTGAAGTCAATACACGTTTTGTTTTAAAATTTACAGCCAACGTTTTTTTCAAATTTTTTTTATATATTAATATATTTATATATATTTATTAATATATTTATTAATAAAGAGTGTGGGATGAAATATTAATATATTTATTAAATATTATTAATATATTTATTAATATTTTTTATATATATTAATATATATATTAAATATTATTAAATATTTTAATTTCTATTAATCAAATATAAAAATTATTTATTTATATTTTTAAATTACGTTGGATGAGATATTTGTTAACTGAAATATTTTTTGATGTTTACCTTACAACGTTTTCAGCGCCGTTTTCATATTATATTATTTTAAAATAAAAGTCTGAAAAAGTATCTGCAGTCGTCGTCTCGAAATTTGTTACAGAGAGAGAAGGAGAAAGACAGTAGATAACAGGAGGGGTATAAGAGGAAGTTCACTATTATTAAGTGCGCCCTTTGGTGAAAATAAAACCATGGTACGCTGTTTGGTAAATACCTATTCTTGGATACGCCTTTTTGTAAATTGCCGTATTATATTAAATTGGTTTTATCTTTCTCTCTAAAGTCTAATCCCTGAACAGTCTGAATCCCTCAACGCTCGACTCTCATTTGAAAACTCTGGCTCCGCTCCTCTCGCCCTTTGATTCTCCTCGGCGTCCTCTACTCCTCGCCGAAGTCCCTCGCGGCCTCGCCGACTGAGTGGCAGTCTTCCTGCAGAAAGGGAAAAAGGTAAAGGTTGAAATGGTTGTATGGTTTCATCAGATTTTTGATAGTTTCATCAGATTTGATTTTGATCACTTACAAAAAAATTTGTTCTTGTTGTTCATCAAAATTTTTTTGATAGCTGTATGGAATTTTTGTTGATTAGAGTAGGTCTAGAGTAAGTCTTGAAATATAGTTGCATGCTAGAGTTTTGTTATTATTTTGGATGGTATGGTTTTGGAACCAGGCCATGTTTGCACGCTTGATTTCAAGATCAGCTGTAATGAGTTTAATCTTTAACAAGTTTCTCATCTAATGACTATACGTTTTTAAAGTTAAATTAAGTGTTGTGTAGTGGATATGAACATTGATTCTTGTAGCATTCAACTGAGCTTAATCCTATGATTTTACACAATTCGTATTAATTAATCCTCCCAAAACGTTTTGTAAAATTAATTTCTTCACATGTTGATAAATGATAAAGATATCTCAGTTGTCATTGTTGTTTAGTATCAGAAAATTGTTGTTCTTGTTGTTCATCAGAAAATTGTTGTTCTTTTTGTTTGGAATAATTAGTGAAATTGTTGTTCATATATGTCTTCTCATGTATGCTATTTTTTTCTCATCTTATGATTTTTTTTTTGTGAGATACAAGAACTTTTTTATTGGTTTGCTCTAAAACACAATTGAATTGTTGTATTTTTTATAAACTTGCAGGATATCTGTGTAAGGTCTTATATAAGTGGATTTCAAATCAAAGAAAAATTCTTCATATCAGGTTTTATTGTTCTTTGTTTATTACCTATTGTTCATAATTTTCTATCATCATGAAACAACTCTCTGGATATCAAAAAAGACAAAAAAAAAAAAGAGGAGATAGCCCAAAGTTTAAGTGGTTCATTGAATAAATATTTTAGTAAAGAATCTCATAACACAACGGAAAGCTTAGATCAAATTTTAACTAATGAATCAAATGCAGATGTAGATTTTGTTGAAAATAAGAATGATGAAAATGAAGAATATGTGAGAAACGAAAGTGATGAGAATGAGAAATTTATAGAAAATGAAAACAAAGATAATACAGATTTTAAAGATTTGGACTGAAATTCATAAAACTAAAGATATTGATAATTGTTGTAATGATGAGCTTACAAACCAATATCAATGTTCAACACTTAGATATGATTTGAACATATTTGATCCAAGAGTTTAGGATAATCTTGATACAAATATGAGATATTTACTTGTGGAAAGAGGTCTTAAAAGAAAAGATATTCTCGAGTTTCCTTTAGATAAAGAATCTCGACACTTTGCTCATACTTATTATGTTCAAGTGTTACCAAATGGTGAGACTCGTGATCGAAAATGGTTAGTGTACTCGAAAGAGTTAGACACAGTATTTTGTATTTGTTGTAAGTTGTTTAAAGTAATGCACGCCAAAAGTAATTTAGCAAGAGAAGGAGTTAATGATTGGAAACATTTATGTGACAAACTTAAACAATATGAAAATAGTGTTGAACACCTCACTAATTTGAGAGCTTTTGTTGAGCTATAAGTGAGATTAAAGAAAACATTGACAATTGATAAGGAAATATAAGAACAAATTAAAAAGGACAAAACATTGGAAACATGTTATGCTAAGAATATTTGCTGTTGTCAAATGTCTAGCTATACATAATTTGGCATTTCGAGGTACACATGACAAAATTTATGAAGATGGTAATGGTAATTTTTGGGGTCTACTTGAAATGATTGCAGATTTTGATCCAATAATGCAAGAGCATTTTCGACTCATTTAAGATAAAAAGATTCATTATCACTATCTTAGTCATAAAATTCAAAATGAGTTAGTATCTATTATAGCCTCCAAAGTCAAGAATGCAATAATTAGAAAAGTAAAAGAGGCAAAATATTTTTCAATAATTCTTGATTGTACACCGGATGCAAGTCACAAAGAACAAATGACTCTATATTAAGATGTGTAGATGTTTCAGATACTCCAATTAAAATAGAAGAGTACTTCTTAGAATTTATAAATGTAGAAGATACAACTGGTTTAGGTCTTTTTAATGAATTGCAAGTTGTTTTACGATCTTTAGAACTTGATATTGATAATGTAAGAAGGCAAGGTTATGATAATGGATCTAATATGAAAGGCAAAAATCCAGGTGTGCAAAGGAGATTGCTTGACATTAATCCTAGAGCATTTTACATGTCATGTGGTTCTTATTCTCTTAAGTTAGTTGTTTGTGACATGACAAATTCTTGTGTTAAAGCAAAATCATTTTTTGGAGCATGTCAATGTATGTACGCCGTGTTCTCTAATTCAACAAAAAGATGGAATGTTTTGCTTGACTATATTGATGGATTAACTTTAAAATCATTGTCAACTACAAGATGGAAAAGCCATATTGAAACAGTCAAAGCAATACTAACTCAAGCTTCCCAAATCAGAGAAGCTTTGTTCAAATTAGCAGAAATAAGTGAAGATAGCAAATTAAGTAGAGATGCTGAAACTTTAGCATCTGGTGAACTTTCAAGTTTTGAATTTATATTAAGTCTTGTTATTTGGCATGATATTTTACATAAAATTAACTTAGTTAGCAAAAAATTACAATCAGAGGATATGCCTCTTGATGTTGCTATAAAACAATTATCTGGTCTTGTTTCCTTTTTTGAAAAATATAGAGAAAATGGTTTTGCTTTTGCTATGGTTGATGTAAGAAAAATAGCACTTGATAAGGAAATTGAGCCTATATTTCCTACAAAACGTAAAATTTATAAAAAAAGACATTTTGATGAGATTGCTAACACTGAAAGGGAAAATCAATCACCGGAAGAATCTTTTTGAATAGATTATTTTATCTTAGTGGTTGATATTGCTCTTGGGCAATTGAAGAGTAAGTTTAAACAGTTACAATATTTTGAATTTATATTTGGGTTCTTGTATGATGTTACAAAATTAGTTTCATTGGATGATAATGAATTGATGAGTTCTTGTGTGAATCTTGAAAACACTTTAAGAAATTGTGATACTTCTGATATTGATGCAAAATATATGTATTCAGAACTACAAGTTTTGCAAGTAATGTTACCAAGTGAATCTTATGAAGCAAATAAAAAATGGTCTTCCATTCAAATATTAGAGTTTTTAAAGACAATGGATATATTTCCAAATGTGATGATTGCTTATAGGATATTATTGACAATACCTGTGACAGTGACATCTGCTGAAAGAAGTTTTTCAAAATTAAAATTAATAAAATCTTATTTACGAACCACAATGACTCAAGATAGGCTAAATAGATTAGCAATTTTATGCATTGAAAAGAATATTTTGGAAAACATTGACTATGATGCTATTATTGATGATTTTGCCTTTAAAAGTGCATCACGAAAGCATTTTAAATGAGTTATCTCTGTATTTTTTTAAGGTATATTACAGTTAACAATTTAACTATATCCTCTGTTTTCATTCTCATTTGAAATTTTGTAATTGTTTTTTTTCATAAGCATGCATCCTTCCATAATCATGACTTCATCTCTTTGAGGAAAGATTGACTAGGAGATTGCCATATGCATCTGTAAGCTATTGGAGAATGTTGGAATGCTGACTGATTGATGTTGTACTCAGTATGCAATGAGTTGACACATGCAAGAGTTAAATGGACATTTTGCTATAAGTTTTACGGGTTAGTTTGCTTTACTTTCTCTAAACCAACATAGTCTTGTATATTCAACCTAGTTTTACTTGTTTATCTAATTTAGATTTTGTACAAACATCTTCTAGTATTATGAAAGGAGACATCTTCTAGTATTATGAAAGGAGAGGAACTAATAAGATTTCTTAGTGAAATGGATATAATTCATGTAAAGTAGATACTTTTAAGTTTTAATTCCACATTTCTTGCATGCTTGGTTGCTTTCATCTAATGGAAATTGACAAAGTTTACACAAACTTTTTTTGCCGTGTTTTGTGGTGGCTCTTAATCATCTTTTAAGGAAATTTCATGTCACTTCTCAACGTATAAATTATAAGACACTATTATCATTTCTACTTTAATTATCATTTCATTCTTGATGAGTCATGGAAATCAAATTGGTTTTAGCGATACCAAATCTAAGATATATATAATTTTTGACTTATTTGATTTCATTTTTTAATTAGTCAAGATCTTGCCCTTCTCTTCATCACAGCACAGTCAATTCATTCTTATTGTTATTGGGGAACATATGTATTCATTGTGATATTTTTGTGTGGAGTTTTCAGACCGGCAACTACTGAAGGAGATGGAAAAAAATTGATCATCAGAAAATGATTACCACCTTATCAAAATCTACAGATTACTCTCATTTCCTAACCGATTCATCGGATAAATCTGCCAAGGTGACAACCACTTTTATCTAGAGTTTTTTTTATCTTACACTTCAATTTTTTTGTTTACTTCATAAATTTTGTTTTTCCAATTTCTTTAATTTAGCACTTCAGCTTTGAGATGCAAGAACTTTGACTCTTCTCAAAACTTATGTGATAGAATGTCTACACGTCTAGTGAATGCTTATGCAATATCTCCACTTCTTGATCATGCAAGCAACTATTTACAAAATATTTTATGCTAGTTTACCTTTTCATTTGATTGATTCTCTTTATCAATTTCTATTAAATGAAAGTAAATCTATCACAAATACGATGAATGCAAACTCGAAAAAAGTAGTATTCGGAAGATAAAATTTTATGATGGATGATGTAAAAGTTTCTTTTTGGAAAAAGTAATATTTGGAAGATAAAATTAGGGAATAATTTATAATTTCGCCCCAGGACCTTTAGACAATAAGGACCAGCTCTGTAGTTAAGTAGGCATGTCCGACCGAACCCCAAGGAAGGACGAGTTTGGTTAGATCCCTAATTAAGAGGCCATTATAGAAACGTTAGTTGGTAATGACTATGTGTATTAGGATGAATGCACAAATCAATTAAAGTCGTTCGGTTGGATGCCTCAAGGATCATAGCAAAGGTCGAGCAGACGATCAGATCAAACGAGAGCACAATTTAAGTCAACAAACAAGCTTGTTTGGGGACAATCGAGGGCATCTTGCTGACCGTACTTTGAAGTTGAATGTGTCTGGTCAGACTCTGATAGTATCTAAAGGGGAGGATGCAATGCCTAAGTGGGTCATAATCCTTGGACTAGAGGAGAGGCCCCGATCAGGGCACAAGACGGATGACCTGTTAAGTCTACTAATATGCTAAGCCCATCAAGTCTAGTATCCCAAAACCCCCTAGAGGAAACAAGGGCCAAGATAGTCTTATTATAATTAAATGGAAGCATATATTATATAAAATATACATTAAATACCTAGTAATCATTGCATCATGTTGATAGAACTCCTTCCGTACATATGATGTGATGTTTTGATAGCTTTATTTACATTTGATGTAACACTTTATTAGAGTGGAGCCATAAAAGATGTTATAAACAATCTCGAATTGACATGAAAACTAGATCATATGTGTTTGTCTACTTCTTATAATCATATCTATCATCTCAAACGTTAATTTGACATAATATATTAGAATAGTAAATTTTTTGACACAAATTAATTTTTTCGAATATATTATGTTCAAAAAATATTGATCTTAATATATCAGATCAAATTGATGTTCGAGAGTGTGAACATAATTAAGAGAACTAGTTAAACATATAGAAATTAATTTTATATCAATCTGAGATCGATTAATTTATCAATCATTTTACTTAAAATTTACTTTGATAAAAAACAAAAAATTCATCAATCGATTGATTTATTCAAAATTTCGAATAGAGAGAAATCAATTCGATTGATAAAAAAATTAATCGACTGATTTTTAAATAACCGACTGATTTTTTTATCAGTTAATTGATTAAGAATAAAATAAAAAATAATACATAATTTAATAATTTTAAAACTATCTTACATGATTTTGATAATTTTCAAAAATCTACTGACATGATTTGCAAGAAGTCTTAAAGGAAATCGAAACTCTCTATGTATACATAGAAAGAGAAAATTTTTAAAATTTTTATATTTTTTTATTTACAGAACATCCATTTATTATTGCAACACTTAATATTTTAGGAGAATCGTGACTTGCGAGTGCTGATTTGCAAAGTTGACCTTCTGCTTAATTTATTGCTTTTGCGGGGATACCAAAATGCTCGTATCCTTCAAAATTTGGTAACCGTTGATTTCTCGGGATTCCGTTGGATCAAAATCAGGCATCGCTCTGGTTTGCTGGCCACCGCGCGCTCGCATTCCGCGTGCGGTCTTGTTCCGCAAGCCAAGCCAATTCCTTTGTCAAGCCTACGCCACTGCCCCGACTCGCCTGTTAACTCCCGTTGCCTTTATATAACCCTAACAGCCGGCTCCGTGTCCGGCGATCTGCCCCTTCCTCCGGAATCCAGATCTCGCTTCGCATCCGTTCCCCTCCTCCCGTTCCTGTTCACCCTGATCCGCTGCTGCCTGATCATCGATGAACGACGCCTACGCCAAATCTGCCCCCGAGGTAAGTCTACTACTCTCTCGAGCCAATGCCGAACCGCGACCCTCTTGGATTCTAGTGCTCGTCGCTTATGCTTCTTGCCTCAGGTGCTCGAAGCATTTGGTGTAGATCCGAGCAAGGGTCTTTCAGATTTCCAGGTGCGGCTGCCTCCCTTTCTCGATCTTCTCGTCCAGCAAATCTGGAGCCGGCAGGATTAAATTTAGTATTTCATTGCCATTTCACTTCTCATTTTCAGGTTTCTCAGAATGCAAATATATACGGAAGAAACGGTACGCTTTCGTGTTTCTGGTCTATGCCGAGCTATTCTAAAGTTTTTGTTCTGGTCTTGGGATTATATAATAAAAAACATTGTAGTTTGTATTTTCAATTTTTTTTTGTTCTGGTCTTTAGCGTAGTTTGTACTGTCAAAAGTTCGTCATAATTAAGTGGTGGCTAGCGATCATTATTGCAAAGCTACAATATGATATCATGACGATATAGTTTCCTGACACTGTAAGTGCATCCATTCAGACATCCAAATTTGCGTACCTGCAATGACCAATCACATTCCTAACATAGGACTACTGAATTGATAACTTAGATGCTGACTGTAAATAAATTTGCTGACTCCTTACCCCATCCGTGAAATGATTAACTTTGCATGACCTACTTCTACTATATAAACTCATTATTATACAACTAATTACATAACCAACTTCATTTGACTTGATGATGCATCACAACATGACTAATACTAGTACCAACTTGTTTTTCTGTACTTCCTACTCTAGTGAACACAACAAATAAGATGACCAACCGATTTAGATCTTACTCGATTGATGTTCAACTAGCGAGAGACCAACCATTTCAGCTGCCTCTACTCTTGAACAAGGTATACACATACCGTAATCTAGCGTGCGTAGACCATCGTTTTTTTTTTGGCAGTCCACAATGAACAATAATTTCACAATCATTATGAGCTGTGCAGGCAGTATGACATAATATGCACTCTACAGTCTACAATTACACAACCCATGTACAACAGAGGGGGAATTGATGAATGCATGAAAATGAGAGGGATGATTATGTTTTTTTTTAAAATTAACTTGTTACCAGATCAACACCTAAGTGATGACATTGAATTACCTCATATAGTCAACTTGTGCCACCATCAATGCATAATTAATGAGGTGGATGGTTTTTGTCAATCAACTAAAAATTTAAATTGCCAACCATCGATTTATGATTTTCCTGTTCTACATTTTTGTAATAAATTAACATGATTAAATATTGAACTAAATTTAAGAATACCATTATTAGCAAAAAAAAAAATCACTTCCCACTCTGGGCAGGCATGTTTCCATTCTGTGCCTATTGCCTAAGGCATCCTGGAGAATCTTGTAGTTTTTTTTTGTTTTTTTTGTGATGAAGATGTATTCCTCTAATATTCTCAAGGAGACATATGTGTGTGGGTTTTTTTTTGACTCACTCTTTTAATATTTGTTTCGATATCCTCTTTGATAATCTTTTAGGTGTACTTCAAACTATGAATAATTTTCTTCATAAACATTGGTACTGAATTAATAGCAAGGTGTCGATCTGATTCCTTCTTTCAAATGAAATAACAGTTCAATAAAAAATGGATACTCTTTGTAGTAACATGTTATTTGGTAGTAGCAACTTCTACTACATTTAGCATGCATTTTCTGGCTCATCACTGACTTATTTTTGTTCCATGTTTGGCTATGGCTATCATTTGCAGAGCTACCTCAAGAAGAAAGTAAGTTAAAATTTTCTCTGTTTTGCTTGGGATAATATCTATTTTTTTTTGTTATTTGTCATTGATCATTGGTTTGATTTAATCATTCAATATGGTGATAAATGTAGAAACATTTTTTTTTTCAATTGGTCATCTCAATTCTCAAGTATATAATGCGACACCAAAATGTTGTTCTTATATTACCATTATATTTAAATTTTTATGCGAGGGTTTTGGTATTCTCTAATTTTACCTTTTTAAATTCAACTCTTAAAATTTGTTTGATTGTAATGTCAGGAAATCAAATAAAATGAAAATAACAAATATATGTTTTTTTTTTCTTTCTGAGGATGACAATCCTTTTGTCCAAAAAATAATTTTTATTTATAGAGAAGTAAACAAAAAAAGAAAAGGACAAAGATGTTTTTTTTAACTTTTGTTTTCATTGTCCAAATTCTTTTTTTCTTCTTTGAAAAACCAGAAAAATTTACTGAAATCTTGTGCTAAGGATTTTCTTCAACATTGAAACGTTAAGGTTCTATTTCCTACAAGGGAAGGAAATGTAGGGCCAAACAAGGTGGTGAGAACTTTTTTTCAGCTGCCTTTCTCTCCATTTCCTTTGGTGGAAATGAAGGAATAGTTGTTCCCATTTTGCCCAAATTTGCTTCTGCTCCATCTACATAGAAACACATTGTTCACATGCATTGGTGCTCATTTCTGATCCAAAGAAATTTAATATATCTTTTTATTTTTTTCATTTATATATTTTTTATTGTTTAACATATATATATATATAAATATAAATTTAATTTTCAATTTTTCTTTCCTTTCCTCCATGGAAATGGTTGAAAGGGAACTCTGCTTATCTTCCCTCCAAGAAAATACAACTTAGATAACATTTTCTGATCACTATGAATTTTTCCCTACTCTCTTTCTTACTTTTGCTATTTTCTTTGCAACTGTGTTGATATTTCAAGTTTGCAAGGTCCTGAACTTATAGTTGACCAAGCTATTATTTGTTTTGTGGGACAATCTTATAATTTCCTGATACCCAACATTTAGTAGCCTAATATGCTGCCTATGAATTTTCTGTGCGCATTTTTCCTTCTTAATTAAATACACATATTAGGTAATTTAATTTTCATCATTTATAAGATTTATTAGTACCGCAAATATTAGTTAATCATCATTGCTATATTTTATTAATAACAACCATAAATGAAACCTGGAGGGAATTCTGGGAAGCTGTTAACATTAGGGAGCATTTTGAAAATTATCCTATTTTAATGTGCTTCAAACTTTTTGCATTTATCCCATGTTTCCTTGACAGGATAGAACTGAGTAATAAGACAAGAAAGGAAAGGTTAAAGTGTAGTGTAGCGGAATCTTGTGTAATGGTGTTATTTCTCTTATACTAAACGAAATTTGTAAGAATATAGTGCACAAGCAGCCATATTTTATGTATGCGAGTATTGGGTGATTATTTTTTAACATCACATATAAAGTTAGCGTAATAGTGGTGATTATGCTAAATTGGATATGTTCGAAATAATAGCAAATATTACTAATGGGTGATTAGGTGTAATTGAACTTATTTGTAATAGATGACAAATTGAGTGAAGATAAGTCAAAGATGGTGTATGTTTAAGAATTATGAATAATATACTTCAATGAGAAAAGATGCAATGGTTAGAGTTGAAGATGAGAGGGTTTGGGAGCCCAATGAAAATTGTATCTAATATAACTAATAGTAAGATCTGTCTAGCTTTGTAACTTTATGTATCCTTAACGGCGAAGAATGTTCCAAGTAGCCAACCCCAAATAGTTGGTATTTGTGGCTTGTTTTTTGTATGGCAAATTTACATTTGATCCTCTTTGAGCATTTGGCATTTTTTCTTATCTCCTGTAATATTATTATGGGGCAAACTACATAATTGACCTCCCCTTAACCTGAATTACACTTAGATCAACCTAGTGACTTGGCAACTAATTCTATCACTCCCATGTGCAGGTACTCCTTTCTGGAGAAGAGTCTTGAAGCAGTTTGATGATTTACTTGTTAAAATATTAATTGCAGCAGCCATTGTTTCCTTCCTTTTAGCTTTGATCAATGGCGAGACAGGGTTTACAGCTTTTCTAGAACCTTCTGTAAGAATTCTTTTGATACCATTATTTTTCTTATGACTCATGTTGCTGATTCAACTGTATGTTGGCTTGAATGGAACCATTTCTTGATTAAACATTATATGAGATGCCCTTAAGGTTGGCATGCATAATAGTATCCTAGCAAATCATTTAAAGACTCGATTGGAAGTATTGGCTTGAAAAGAAGGTGCATTTTTTCACCAAATCAAGAAAATATTTATGTGGCGGGACCATGCAGAAGTAGAACATCTTTCTACCATCCTTCAGCAGCATTTGGAGAGTGTAACTGAAGACAAGGTGCAGTTATGTGCTCTGTGCAGTGCATAATATATAGTTCCAAGTGTTAGAATCACACTTCTGATGTTAATATCATCTATTCCAATACAATCAATATTGATATTGTGCAAAATCACTGATTTTGACTGATTGAATTTAGTTGGAATCTGGCTGAATCAATCATAGTCAACGATATCAAATCCTCATTTTTGACTTACTATTCAATTGATAACAATGACAGAAAAACTAAGGGCTAGTCAAATTAGTCAATTAAAATCAACATTCTTCCTACCCAAGCTGATAAATTCTGATATTTTTTGGATATTTTCCAGAATGAATTGAAGAGTGTGGACGTGGATCAAAAATGTAGTTTGATATGTTACTATATTATATTGTTTTACTTATTTATTGCTAAAATTTAAATTATTCTGCACTTCTTCTGCTTCTCTGGTCTGATCCAGCTTTTTATTATGGATTTTCTTTTATATGGCAGTTCCTATATGATATTCAGCTCTGATTTCAAATTGCACCATAGGCTTGCTGACATTTATTAAACTCCTGTAACATAAACTCTTTTTTTTTGAAATCTTTGGAGGATCACGCTATTGAGTTCTATAATTTTCATTGTCAATCATATCTTCATTGGATTTCCTGTCAACTAGGGATAATATACTTGGAATTTGAGAGTTCATAAATGGAATGGGGGCCCTATAAAGGCCATCTGTTATCCTACAGAGTCAACAGCTTGTTTATTGCTTGTCATTTGCATTTCTAGTTACTTGAATTTCATTGGTGACATTATTTACTTTATTTCTGCTGTTGAAATAGCTATATTTAGGTGAATCAAGTAGTTACTGTTTTTTCCCCAGGAATCCTCTGTCGTTTAATGTGTCTGTAGTTGATTACAGGTCATACTTATGATATTGGCTGCAAATGCAACAGTAGGTGTGATAACTGAAACAAACGCTGAAAAGGCACTTGAGGTAATTTGTACATTTTCATCTGACTTTCTTATTGTGCCATAGTTATAATCTACTTTTTTGGCTTGTGCTTATTGTGATAGTAGATGTTATTTACTCCACATACTTTTTGCAAAAGCTTGTAGTTTGATTAGTTGAAACTCATTGCATGTTTGGTACGTAGGAATATATATTCTGCTCTTGATGAATTTTATGGACTAGCTGTTTTTGCATTTGGTTGCTAAAAGATACTGCAATAGCAATTTTCACTCTCAATTTTTATAACCTGTTTGTTGTACCAAGCCCCAAATTACTTATTCAAATATGTTCAAATTATTATTCAATCAACTAAGCTTTATTAAGTTGGAAGCAAAAATGTGAGAAAATCAAACTCGCTTCTTCTCCTTGTGCTCCCAAGTAGCCAGTCTCCCAAGATGGGGAAACACAAGTAGCATACTATTACATATTTACTATTAAGTTTGAGAGTCTCTATTTCCTAAGTTTCACATTGATTTCTCATTTTGCACTGTCCTGTATCAGTAAGCTTCTTAGTTTGAGCTTGAGGCTGTTTTCCTCCAAATTTGTTCATTGCTGAGTCCTTTTCTTTTTTGATAAAAAACCTGAAATTGATTGGAATACGAAGAGGAACTTAAGCTAGGACTTTTTTTTCTCTCCGAATTTCTCAAATTGGCTTTGAAGCCTGGTCTTTCAGTTATTAATTCACACACAAATACCATGCTCAAGAGGAGAACCTCTGGAAGGTCTCATTGTCGATTGTTTTTTTACAAACCTTAATGTAATTGAATTAGTTCACTTAAAGAAGGAAAAAACAACGTTCTTAGCTTTCATGAGCACGTATAAATTTCTTTTTTTTTTATTTCATGGCATTTAATTCTACCTACTTTAAGTTTGTAACTTGTGTTTCTTTAATAACCACCTTATCTCAAATAAGATTAACTTTTATATATTTTCTATGACTTGAATCTTCTTGGACTCCTATCTGCGATCTTTTCACCCTATTATTGCATATCTTGCAGGAATTGCGTGCATATCAAGCTGATGTTGCAACTGTCCTTCGAAATGGTAAATTCCATATCTTCTAAACTATTTCCTACCAATTGTTACTCATTGGTGCTGCACGTTGATGGTAACTATTTCCGAGTTCCGACTTAGTCATAGTCGGTCCCATGCCGGGATAAAGGAGGAGGGTTGTGTTAGGTTGCCAGCCAGCGTAAAAAACTATGACAAATACTCAATGAATGGATCCATTACACTATTATCCTAATGCTAGGATGTTCCCCGGAAGGAATACGTTGTAGGGTCCGACTGTAACGTCTCGGCAAGGACCGCTACATCTCTAGAATTCGGGGGTAATGCTAAATATGCAAGGGTTGCGTTACAGGGTCTGACTGTAACGTCTAGGCAAGGACCGCTACATCTCCATGAGAACTTGAGTGTAGTGTTAAATAGGCAAGAGTTCTCACACTATAGGTGGAATAAGAATAAACATTATAAGAAAAGTAATAGTCTGAGATTTGGAACATGTGATATAAGAACTCTCACTGGTAAAACAATAGAGGTAGTAGATATGATGATTAGGAGAAAAATTAGTATTTTGTGTGTGCAAGAGACAAAATGGGTAGGCGAGAAGGCAAAAATGATAGAGAACTCGGGTTTTAAGTTATGGTACACAGGAAAGAGTAAAAAAGAAATGGAGTGGATATTTTTGTATATAGTTCTTTAAAAGATGAAGTTGTTGGAGTAGTTAGAAAGGGGGATAGAATTATAGCTTTCAAGATAGTAGTGGCGAAAGAAGCTGTGAACGTAATTAGCATATATGCACCTCAAGTAGATTAGATAAAGAAACCAAATCAAGATTTTGGGGCGATTTAGATGAGGTATTACAAAACATTCCGCAAAATGAAATGATTTTAATAGGAGGTGATCTAAATGGATATGTCGGAGTGAAAAATGTAGAATATGAGAGGGAATATAGGGGTTATGAGTTTGGAACAAGAAATAAAGAAGGAAAACTATATTGGATTTTGCAATAGCATATGACCTTATACTAACTAATACATTTTTTAAGAAAAAAAGAACACTTGGTCACATTCAAAAGTGGAATAATAAATCGCAAATTAATTTTTTTATGGTTAGGAAGAGAGATTGGAAGATTTTTAAAGATTGTAAGGTCATCCCTGAAGAAAGCTTAACTACTCAACATAGATTAGTAATGTTGGATATACGCCTTAATTATAATATCAATAGAGGAAAAATATACACGACTCCTAAAATTAAGTGGTGGAAGTTAAAGGATGGAAAACAAAACATATTGAAGGAGAAGGTAGGAATACAAGCATTAGATGAAATATACAGTGACTCTAATACAACACGGGATAAGATGATATCAAAGTTGAAAATAGTAGCTAAGGGTGTACTCGGTGTGTCAAAGGGGCATCCACCACCAAGTTAGGAATCTTGGTGGTGGAATGAGAAAGTACAAGAGAAAGTGAAGGAAAAACGAATAGCTATAAAGAATTATATGTTTGTTAGAACGAGGAAAACTTAAAAAAATATATAATAGTCAAGAAAGAGGCTAAGAAAGCAGTAAATGAAGCAAAAAAATAAAATTTTTGAACGATTATTTCAAAACTTGGATACAAAAGAAGGAGAAAGAGACATTTATAAAATAGCTAAACGAGAGAGAGGAAAACAAGAGACCTTAGCCAAATAAGATGTATTAAAGATGAATACAATAGAGTACTAGTAAATGATAGCGAAATAAAAGAGCAGTGGAGGATTTAGTTTTATCAACTTTTTAATGAAGGTTTAGGAGACCAACTTAACTCAGGCAATTTAAGTAGTTCAAATGAATATGAAATTTTAATTTTCATCGTAGAATTCAAACTTCAGAAGTAGAACAAGCTTTGAAAGGGATGCAAAATCGAAAAGCCGTGGGACCAGATGATATCTCAATAGAGGTATGAAAGTGCTTAGGGAGACAAAGTATTGAATGATTTACAAAATTATTTAATATGATATTGAAAACAAAAAAATACCTAATCAATGGAGGGTAAGTATATTAGTTCCCTTACATAAGAACAAAGGAGACGTACAAAATTGTGCAAACTATAGGGGTATTAAACTAATGAGTCATACCATGAAACTTTGGGAAAGAGTAATAGAAAAAAGATTAAGAAAGGAGACTACGGTGATTGAAAATCAATTTGGGTTTATGTCTGGTAGGTCGACAATAAAGCTATATATCTTCTTAGACAATTAATTGAAAAGTATTGGGAGCAAAAGAAAGATCTGCACATGGTATTCATTGATTTAGAAAAAGTTTATGATAAGGTCCCAAGAGAAATTATATAGAGAATTCTAGAAAAGAGGGTGTTAGCGTAACATATATTGAACTAATTAAGGATATGTATGAAGATGTAACGACTAGAGTGACAATCTACCAACCTTTTACCATCTCAGCTATGCTCGTGGGGGCAAGATGTAACGACTAGAGTGAAGACTTCAGGTGGATTAACTGAAGTATTTCCAATAAGGATAGGGTTACATCAAGGATCAACTCTAAGTCCTTATCTATGTACACTAATCATGGACGAACTCACAGGACACATTCAAGATATTGTACCATGGTGCATGTTGTTTGTAGATGATATTGTTTTGATAGACGAGACACATGAAGGAGTAAATACTAAATTAGAATCTTGGTGGGAAACACTAGAAGTGAAAGGTTTTAGGCTTAGTAGAGTAAAGACAGAATATATGAAATTTAAGTTTAGCAATATTTGACGTAACGAAATAATTGTTAAGATAGGAGGACGAGTTATCTAAAATTGAGAACTTTAAGTATTTAGGATCATTTTTGCAAAGTGATGGAGGGATTGAGAGAGATGTCTTACATAGAATACAAGCAGAATGGTTAAAATGAAGGTTTGCGTCGAGTATTTTATGTGATCGTAAAGTACCTCTAAAATTTAAAGGGAAATTCTACAAAACGGCAGATAGACGTTCTATGTTTTATGGTGCTGAATGTTGGGCTATGACTCGGACACATGAGCAAAAGATGAAAGTTGCAGAGATGAGGATGTTAAGGTGGATGTGTGGACATACAAGGATGGACAGAATAAGGAATGAGAGCATTAAAGAGAGAGTCGGAGTTGCATCTATTAAGGAAATACTTTGAGAGACACGTTTGAGATGATACGAACATGTATTTAGACGACCAATAAATGCCCCTGTTTGCGATATGAAACTATGATAAATATTCACATTAAACGAGAGAGTGGAAGACCAAAAAAGACTTGTTGGTTGGCAGCAATAAATTTTATTTAAATATTGATGATGATATAATAGAGTGCAGAGCCCAATGACGTAGAAGGATCCATACAGCCGACCCCACCTAGTGGGAAAAGACTTTGGTTGTTGTTGTTGTTATATTAGTTTGTATATAACTGATTGTACTGCAGTCTTATAAAAAATTTATCTTAGTCTAAATTACCAATGACAATTTATTATTCTATAATCAATATGCTTATATTTTTTTCTAGGATTCTAAGTGATGCATAATGGTTTCTTTAGACAACTAGAATACAAGAATTAATGATTTTAATGACTTTGTAGAAACGTTAGTGTAAGATGAAAAGCCTTTCCGTGTGGGAGATATTAAAACGAGAGGATGGAGATGGATGAATCAACATCTTGCACACAATTATGAGCACCGAAAAGTGGAGAATTGGAGAGAAAGCTATGGATTTCTTGGGACTTGGTGTTTAGTCCAAAGGATGGAATCATGGTTTCAACTTTCAAGTGCCAATTGATGCTAGCAGGCATGCTTAAATATTGAGTTCTGGTCACTGACGGATACTAATATTGTGTCCCCATGAAAATGTTATTGTGCGGCTGTGTCAATATGGTTCAGTGGTATTATCCGAGATAAACCTTATACCATTTGAAAAAGAAGGATCCTTTTTTCCATTACATCCTTTGATTCCGCCTGCTGATCGGAGACAGTAAAAAGCGGAGTAAAAGGGAATTTCTCTTCCAATGACATCCTTTGATTCGTCTCCTGGTCATGAAGACGCTAGATATTAAACCATAGTGTGCCAGATATGCAACCATTAGATTGTTGAAGAATTCACTTTGATCCTGTTTATTTCAACTTTAAACTAGTTAATTCACTGAGTTAAAGGAAAATTTTCTTCCAATGGCATCCTTTGGTTCTGTCTCCTGATCATGAAGACGATAGAAAGAGGAATGAAAGGGAAGAAGCATCAAAGGATGGTATTAAACTATAGCGTGCCATGCCTATAGTGTGCTAGATATGCAACAAATGGATTGTTGAAGAATTCACATTGATCCTGCTTGTTTCGACTTTAAACCATCCAATTTCAGTTTCCTTTGGCCTTGTCAGATACCAATGGTTGATTCTGAATGAAAAGACTTTGGTCCAAAATTGCTCGAAATTAAATGCAACAAAACTGCAATGACATTTCTTTGCCAATTTGGAACTCAAATAGGCATGACTTCATACCATATTATATAATATTGGAATTCATGAAACAAGTGTGATCTGCTGTCCTTGCTGGAAATCGCCAATATTGCTAGTATTCTGTCTATTTAAAAAGATGGTATGTCATGTTTTTCTAGCCATCTTTTTTTTTTTTCCTGAAGACACATGATTTAGGGCATTTTACTAGTAATTAAATAGGAGAGACATTGGAGGGTTGCTTCTTTCTTCGTTTCATGGAAAGAAAATGATAGAAAGATCACAGTAGAGACACATGCAGGGTGTTTTCCCACCTTTTCCTGAAAACTGCCTTAACAGGAGAGAGATAAGAGAGAGAGAGAGAGACAATAGCTTACCGGCCTGTTACTGACCTATAATGCTGATTCATCAACTTTCTTTCAAATATTTTTTGGTTAGGGATGGAATGGTAAATCATTGGAACTTCCTTTGTAAATAGGCCAATAAATAAGGCTGTATATATAAAGTCAGAAAAAGATAATATAAACGAGGTTGCAAATGTCTATATATTGCTGAAGCAATCTTCTATAATATGGTTTGTAAATTTGTTATGCTCTCGTCTATTTACTAGATCATTCAATATTTCATCTTAGCTCTCAATGAAGGATGCTTATTGTTCTGTTTGTTTATATAGATGATATAATCTTACAACATTAAGTCTGTCTACAACATTAAGTCTTTCAAACCAAGGACTTGGGCTACATAGTGGTTCCCTATTCATGGGGAGATATTTATATCTTACAACTACCATATGTGGACGGTATATTTGAAAAATCTGGAATACTAGGGCTCAGCCTAGTCACACCCTCATAAGTCTAACAGATTGATGCTAAGATGAGAAAGGTTATAATCTGATTCAGAGAATGAAGATTAGTTGTCAATTTGAACTAACTTGTCATCACCGTACTCGACATTTCCTTGGCTATAAGTGTGACCGTTCAAATGTTAGGTGCTCCAGAAAAGGGGTACATGAATGCTGATTGAGCTAATTCTCATAAATAGGTGATCTGCATTGAGCTATTATGCTCTTCTATAAGGCAATCTAATATCATAGAAGAGTAAGAAGCAAATTGTAGTGATCATGTCAATTGCCAGTGCAGAGGCACAGAGCTCTGACTTTAGCTACTTGCGAGCTTATATGGTTCAAACAAGATGATTGAATTGCTAATGCTCCTATTAAACTGATGAAGTTATACTGCAATAGATAGATTGCTATGTACTTTGCTTTTAATCTAGTATTTCATAAGACGATGAAACGTTAAGATATATAGATTGATGTTGATTTTGTTAGATATCAACACTTCATTCTTTTATTTGACTGCTTTGCTGACTATGCCCTTGGGTGGTCCTATAGTTGAAAATAAAGTAGCTTGAGTGGAGTGTTGGATACTTCTAAATAGTTAGGGACTTCCTTGTAAATAGACCAATACACAAGGTTATATATGTATAGTTAGAATAATGTAATATTCCTAGTTGCCTGCTCCCTAAATCAACAACTTTATCTTTTTCCTCCCGTTTTCGATCTGTTAATATAAACTGAACATAAAGAACAAAGTTTGTTTACTTTTTCCTTTCTTCATTTTTTATCTCCCTCTTTCACTCTTTTATCTTTCTATCACAAGTGAAGGGACTTAGGGTGAATCAAGCATTATTTCTTTCTCTTTGTTTGTTACTTGGCCTTATTTTATTAGTATGAAAGAAAGGTACCGTGAATTATGTTTGGTTCTTTTTATAGGTTGCTTTTCAATATTACCGGCCACAGAACTTGTTCCTGGAGATATTGTTGAAGTAGGAGGTATGCTGATCCAATATCTATTTTATGGTGCTTGGTTCATAATTTGCATGATCAGAGTTATTATTGCTTCTCTTGTAGTGGGATGCAAGGTCCCTGCTGATCTGAGAATGGTGGAGATGCTCAGCAGTCAATTACGTGTTGATCAGGCAATTCTCACTGGTACCTAGTTTCTTCTTGTCCAAATTTGCGGACTAATTATTTTGATGATTTTCCTTGTGTTTGGTTAGAACAATTTTAAGACCCCTGGGATTATATAGGTAAACTGTTACACAATCTTCTTTACAAGTTTGTGCTAATCACATCTTGTTACATATAATGGATAAATGCCTGTTGTTATTGCTAATAAAGACAAACTAGTAGGTTATGATTATGCTCAACTTTTTTCTTTACATGTTGAATAGATGTAACCTTCAGTTCATGATCTTGCTTGTCTGCGGGACCTCATTAGTTAAGTCTGATCAAGTACATCTAAATGATTTGGTTAATGTATATGTTTGGTCATTGGTGTTATAATCCAATTCTTTATATTTTCCTTTATTCTAGATTTGAGTGTATCACTTTGATTCCCTTATGCGATGGTTTAAATCTTGAGCCAGAGATTTGGTCTTCAATGATATGGTTTCATATCATGCCGAAGTGCCAACACATGATAAATTAGAGGTAGAAGAAGAAAAGAGATGCAGAGGAAGAAAAATAAGAGAAGACATCTATATACCTATTTTAATTCCTGGCTAGAATTGTGCAGATTGACATTGTGTTGCTAGTCAACTGAATTAGTTTTGATAACACATGATACTCGTTGGCATAATCAACACAGGCACCTTAGTCAATTAGTTTCAATCCTTGAGACGTTTAGATTGTGCAAGCCAACCCGAACAGTGTGAACCATGCTATTTGCAGATAGGAATATTTGTTTATATGCAAGTTCTTCCACTGATTGTTCTTTTAAAACTAGTTATTATATTCTTTTGCGAACGAACAGTTCTTATTCCTGTGCTCTCTGATTTTTTTTTATCAACCTTCCTGCGGTTGGGAAGGTATTTTGGGAAATTATGGGATATCCTGATAATTAATTTTACCAATGAAATTGTTATGAAGAATAACACCTGATGTGAGCTTGACATTCGAAAGGCTGCTCGCTAGAGAAAGCTAGTCACAAGACTTGTTGGATTAGATTGGGTAGATTAGGATCAATTAAGGAAACAATTGAAAAATAGAAATTTGGCAGAAAGGGGAGGAGGACTTCAACTTCAAGAATCTATGGATCTGGGTGGTCAGAGAACCTAATCAATATGCTTGCATTTTTCTAATACATGGCATAGTTTGCAGAATCGCGATCCTGGATCGTAGGATCGTACGATCCTACGATCCTACGCCACAAAACGATTCAGAATCGCGCAGAATCGTTTTTTGTAGCAGGATCGCAGCAGGATCGGTAGGATCGGACAGGATCGTATAGGATCGGACAGGATCGGAACAGGATCGGAACAGGATCAATGAAAGCTTTAAGAGGTCATAACTTTTGACTCGGATTGAACCACGTGACCTATAATATATCAAATTGAAACTCGTTCAAAGATCTACAAGTTAGTTTTAAGATTGAATCCCAAAAAATATTGTTTAAAGCCTTTTTAGAGGCCCAGAAGATTATTAATCTTTTTTATTATTTTTTTTATCTTTTACATCGTTAGTGTTAGGGTTTTAAGATTATTTAAATATCTATTTAATTATTTTTTAGTTAGTTTTTGATTAATAATATTATGTTATATCTTTTTTCTAAAATGATGAGTCTTTAAATGTCTATTATCTAATAGGTTGACAATTAAATTGGATCATCTTGTAATAAATAGAATATTCTTGAAGTTAAACGTGATTATTTTTATTATAGTGTTAATAAAAATTATATATTTTTTCATTTTAAGGGTTTTTGATAGGATCGTACGATTTTACGATCCGATCCTGATCGATCCGATCCTGACCCCAAATCGATCCTGTGTAGGATCGCGATTCTACGAACCTTGATACATGGTATAGAGGTGTGGAAAGTGATGATTTGCATCCAGAAGAGCAATAATTGAAAATGTTATGTGTAAAAGTTGATGGATAATAATCACTATGGAGTAGTTTAAATGAAGCTGGCTGTTATTGCTTCTTCAAAAAATCCATGCATATAGACGATGAATTATCACTGGCTGTTATTACTATGGATAAATTAACACACCTTTAGGGAATTTAATAATGGAAGGGACATTCAACGTTGGTCCACTATCTTCTTTTTATTTGCTAGCTTAAGGATGACTATTCAGGTCATGTCATGTTATCACTGTATAAAATAATGTAAATTTCATTGTATGTTTTAAAAATAATTTAACAAGATCTACGATTATTAGACATACTTAGAAGTTGTGCAACTTTAAAAAGTTATTAAAATCAATTCAGCTTGGTAAATGGATTGTCATTCATTTATATATTTAGACTGTGTCATATCATTTGTCTTCGTATCTTTATTACTCATATTTCGAGTCAACTCTGTTCATGACTTGTTTTCTAGTCAACTAATATTGTGAGTCCTATTCTTTGCTTTAGGGTGTTGCATGAAGTTCATATTCAATTTCAAGCCATGGCTCCATTTATATAGTACTTGCAGTGTCTTAGTCGTTGCCTTGCTTCTAAATGTAGTTGTAAAATTTCTTTGCACGCTCTCTATTTAATTTGTATTATTGTAAACCATTTGCAAAACGTAAAGTGTTGTTTGAAAGCATGTGCATTTCTGGAATTAGACTTGTAATTTTTTTTTTTTCATTTCTTTAATATATAGGTGAGAGCTGCTCAGTGGCGAAAGACCTTGAACCCACTGTGGCAACTAATGCAGTATATCAAGACAAGACAAACATCCTTTTTTCAGTATGATTATTTTCTATATCCTCATTCTCTTTGTTTTTTGCTTCTATTTAATAGTTTTTATATTCCCTGAAGTTGATATATTTGTTTTTCCCTTTAGTGTCTTGCAATGTTTGAACATTCTGTGATACTTTGCTTAATTTGACATATTTTATTTATAGGAAAATTGTCTGTAGAATAAGCTTTGCCATGAAATTTGGTTTGCTTAAGTTTACTTGGATGGAAAGATAAGAGGATGGATGGAAAAGCTAGGGAAAATGACACAAAATATATACATGAGACGAGAGCTTCATGCTCTATTGCAATTTTGCGATCTTTCTCTTTTCCCCCTCATATCTTTCCACCCAGCCTTAGGGTGTACTTGCGAGGGAAGGAAACTAGGAAAGAAATAAAGTGAAATAAAGTCACTGACAGATTTCTCAAGTACTTTGAACTATGGGATTGCTGTATGCATTTTCCCTCAATTAAACTATACAAATCTTTTCCGTATTTTGTCTTACATTACACATTAGTATTTTGACAAAATCTTGTATTTGATGTGCAGGGTACTGTTGTCGTTGTTGGCAGAGCGAGAGCTATTGTAGTTGGTATTGGATCTAACACAGCAATGGGAAGCATACGCGATGCAATGTTAAGGACCAATGATGTATGAATCTTTTAGTTCTTTTACATCCCTGCACTGATATATATATATATATATTTATTTATTTATTCCTGGTGGATGATAGGCAGGTAGAGATAAAAGAAACCATAATATACCAAGATGGGATAGATAATCCTAGTATATGAAGATATGGTCTTACATAAAAATTAATGGTGGAAAAATGTTGTATTGAAGAGATCACAAATAGTTGGGACTATTTTGTTATTGTGGTTCATTATATTTATATTAATCTACATGCTTTTACTCTTAAATTTAGTCTGATAAAACATTTTGGATGCTCATTTGTTATTTTTTTGATCTTGAAGGTTTTACTAAAATGAAATTAAGATCACTAGTTATTAAAAATTAAAAAACATGTGAAAAAATAATAAGGAGAGGAGCAATTGAAAAGGTTAAAAGAAAAAAAGAAGCTCGGCGCACCAAGCTCTTGCCAATGCGGGGTCTTAGGAAGGGTCGGACCATATTTGCCTATTGTACGCAGTTTTACCTTGCATTGCAAGAGACTGTTTTCGTAACTTGAACTCGTGACCTCAAGGTCACATGATAGAAAATTTACGGTTCTGCTAAGGCTCCTCAGCAATTGAAGAGGTTATGTTAAGAAAAAAACAAAAGGTGACGTGAAGAAAAGGAAATACAAAAGTAAGGGAAATGTTAATTTAATATACACGCCCTATTTATTTTGTGAAACATGTCGCTTTCTCTTCACTGCATAGTCTGCGATTGTTAGGTTTAGAAATGATAGAATAAATAAGCTTATCTCTCACTAATAACTTGGTTATTTAGCTAGTGAAAACAGAAATTGATAGATCCAATTATATGCAGAATCATCAATCAATTCCTTGCTGTTCCTACTCATAATTCTGGCTTTAAAAAAATTATCTGCTTATTTTAGTTAGAGGAATTAACATTCTATGAATTAAACAAATTTAAGAGCCACAATTTGTACTTGTTAAATCCAACACATTCCCTGATGAGTATATGCTCATGATAGCTGATTGGCATGATAAAATTGAAATGATTTTGCAGGAAACAACACCTTTAAAGAAGAAACTCGATGAATTTGGAACATTTTTGGCCAAGGTATTTTCTGTTATTATATTTATCATATTATATAAATATTGAATTATCAGACCATTCAAAAATGTGTTACAATTGATGCCCAAGACGGGTGCTATACTGCTATATAGTGTGGAAAATGCAACACTACAGTAGGACAACATTTATTTAAAACATGCTCAATCTACTATATGTTTTCTCAAATTGTGATACTATGGTTTCCTTCTATTTTTCCATGGAATTATATGGATCAATTTCTCCATTGTCTAGCATAATTGCAGAATTTTTTTTACTTTGTGATGATAGTCATGCATAATCTCCAATATTCATTGACTTATGTTGGTCACAATTGAGAGCCTTAGTTCTATATCTACATTAGTTGGGTTTGTTCTAAGGTAATATATATTATTCTTCTTAGGTAATTGCAGGAATTTGTGTCCTAGTATGGGTTGTTAATATTGGGCATTTCCATGATCCTTCCCATGGTGGAATTATGCGAGGTGCTATTCACTATTTCAAGGTACAACTTTTTTTTCATTAATTATAACACATTATTTTTTATATTTTTTTGTTCTCTTGAATGTTGAAAATCACGAATATATTTTCATGTTTATTTATTTATTTTCTGAATTGTATTCTAGATGCCATTATTCCATAGAATTTTGAATGGAAAAGCATAAAAGCTAGAGCACACATTCTTTATTCTAAAAATTATGCTTCTCTTATACTTTACTATTTTTGGAGCTTTCCCCTAAAAATTAAATATTTGTGCCTGAGCTTTTTTGCTCAAAAAGTTCAAGATACTAAATTACGGTGTTAGACCATGCCCAAAGTCAATGTACCTAGCGTAGATATCATTTTGACATGTGGGAGTCAACAAGCAACAAATCTATAGTAGTGCAAAATTACTAAATAAATAAATCATATCTCATTCCAATACAAATATATTTCATTATCAGCCAGTTTCTTGTTAGAGGTTTGGTAAATGATGTTGGATCTTGATGAAATAGTAATAATCAATCAATATTCAGAGAGAGTTGTCTAAATGCCCTTAGTCAGGCATAAGAACCAAGTTAGATAGGGTTAAGTCCATTATAATTATGTTTCATTGTCAGTCGTGGTTGAAATCAGCGCTCTGGATAGTGCTTGTAACCTCGTGGATACACTGGCTTCTGAATTCTTGCAACACTAGTGAGAATCTAGTGATTCAAGTTAAATGTGCAACTCCTGTGAGACTGGAGCATTTTTAATGCATAAGATTTTAATATTCCACAAGAAATTTGTTCCTATTGTGACCATAAAACATAGGAGTCAGTACTCACCTTTATTGAGAACCTAGTGAGCATCCCTTCCTGTTCTGGGTTCACTTTTTTTTTTTGTTTATGGATAGCTACATGGATGTATATATAGATAACTATTGAAGAAAACACATAAGAAAAAAGAGAGGAAAAGTTAAAGAAATAAGCAAGATGGCATTTGAGCAAACTCCTATGCTGAAAATGGTGAATAGTAAAGGAACAATAAGTTAAAGGGAAAACAGTTATTTCAATGAGTCTGAAAAATGGAGAGTTGAACAGTATCTATCGACATAAATATCAAACACATCATTTCTTTCTTGGTACTTCTCATTTATGGATTATTGGCCACATCTAGACAGCCACAACACAGTGTTTCATCCTCAAACGGTAATACCAGGTTTTGCATATGTTTAGATGCCTTATGGTTCCAATCACACTAGGATTGGATGATGAATGGGCTTGCTATGTTGAAGTTTGAGTTTTTTCTGTACTAGAACCCTTCCTTCAACTGGTGTTCTACCGGAAAAAAGTACATGTTGGCTCTTTCCTAAGATTGTTGAATCCCATCTGAGCAAAAACATCAGATTGTGTCCAGGAGATGAATACCCTTTGTTGACAGCCTACTTTTGGTATTTACTCTATCAAGAAAGATTAGCCACACTAGTATTTTAACTTTGAGTGGAGCTATGGAGTTCCAGATTAGTAATCTGGTCCCCTTGTTATTCGATGATTGTGCTTTATTCCCCTCTTTTATTTTGAAGCTAGTTGTTGCTTCACACAGATTGCAGTTGCTCTCGCTGTTGCTGCTATTCCAGAAGGACTTCCAGCTGTTGTTACCACGTGAGTGATCCATTGAGCTGAAATCTGCGCCTTAATTCTCTGATACTGTACTTGTATAGTGATAATTCTGTGATGCCATTATCTCTCAGAAAATGATAATAAACATTTTTGCTCTATACAAAATGCAACAAATATTGAAATTTTGCTAGACTAATATGCAGATTGAGGATACCGACCTGCAGTTAAGCTCCTGTATGCATTTACTAGTTAAAGAAACAAAGTGAAATTTTGCTTGTATATACCCAGAATGATGTTAGAAAATTATCGGCTTTTCTTTTCTTGGGCCACCTTGATTTAATAGACCTTTCTTGGTGCAGCCTGCAAAGGTGGCATTGGCTAGCTAGCCTCTAGCATGTGATGAGTAAAATGTGATAATATTGGTTTTCCAATTGTAAGCTAACCAGTAGAAATTCTAATTTGAACAACTTAAATACCTTTCCTTTATCAGCTGCCACCAGTTTCAAACAACAGTGAGTTAATCCTTGTTGAAAAATTTATGTGAAGCAGACTATAAGGATTGGGATTTTCTCATAGGGTTGGATGCAAGTGTTGACTATGATTTCTTTGTTTCTTATTGTCTACTAAAGCTCAGTATTTTGAAATGCTCAAACTAAATAGGATTATTGTTGAGCTGAGAACTAGATAGAAAAATGCTTTTGCCAGTTTAACAAAATTTACAACAAGTTAGTCTTTTATTCATAAGTTCCGATGCTTGATTATCTGAATGTCACTAGTAGACTTATGAGAAGCAGTACTACAATTGTGTTATGCTATTGATAGTCAAGCTGAGGTAGTTTGTCTCCTTAACAATTTATCAGCTCATAAGCCCCAAAAGTTCGAGTCTCAGAAACAACCTCTTGCAAAGCAGGGTAAGGTTGCATACAATAGACTCTTCGCCGGGACTCCGCATTGGTGGGAGTTTCGTGCACTAGGCTTCACTTTTTATAAGCCCCAAAGGTTCCAACATTGGCAAGACTACACTTTTCTCATTCACTTCATTGAGAATTTAGCTATAAAGGTAATTGATCTAGGAAGACATGGAAAAGGAAAACTATGTGCATGGAAATGGAAAAGAGAGATAAAATGGGAGGAAAATATCAAGCTAATGAAGGATCCCATTCAAGCCCTATTTAGATCATTTGATTTTTGGCATATGAAGGGATTCAAACTAGCTGGTAAAGTAGCCTAACATTATTTAATTTGACAAATTATGGAAAATAAGAATATCAACACGTCTATGGTTACGTTTTTGTTTTCTCTATGAACTATTTTGCAACTATCTCTATGATTTCTGAGATAATTGAGTAGTGACTGATATATTAATTTCTAAAAGAAGGAAATCATTTGTGACGCTGAAAAACCCAAACTAAATTTTTATGAATTCAATGTAGTTTGTTATGCAAAATTCATATATTCTTTTAAGGAATTATTGGTGATCATGTCAGTACATGTCCTATTTTGCTTAAGCATTTCTTTTTGTTGCCCTCTCGATCTGGAAGCAGGCACTTAATTTCATAAAATGTGGTTAATAGTTTTCCTTTTATATATTGACTATATTTATCTACCCTTTGCCTGTCTAATTATGGTGTTCATTTAGATGCTTAGCTCTTGGAACAAAAAGAATGGCACGGCTTAATGCTATTGTGAGGTCATTGCCTTCTGTGGAAACACTAGGCTGCACCACAGTGATTTGTAGTGATAAAACTGGCACTCTAACTACCAATATGATGTCTGTCTCAAAGGTAATCCAACAGATACTTTTGTGTTGCTTCTATCATTTTTCTATTAATTTATTTCTATTTTCAAATTTATTCTCTATTCATTAGCTTTTGAATTTTGCTGTAAATTTTTAACGTTGTGTTCTTTCCCTTTGGTTTAATGCATTGTCTTATCATCATCCATGTAAAACTAAGAAAATGTGGTTAACTTTACCCCTACATCTATCTGAGCTTGGACAATAATACAACGAAATCAAGTGACCATCTTAGTTGTTACTACTAGCAGCTTATGCTAGGATTTTTTTTTATTTAATTTTTCATAAGTAAAAGTGTACAATGCCTGAATGAATAACGTGCATTGAGTTAAATTAATCAGATGGTAACAATTTGGGGATGAACCATAACTTTATAATGCCTCATCTTCTATTAGTCCAGAGCATGAATTTAAATCTCGTGCAATGTTTGGTGAGATAGTTAAAATGTATGGTTTTGAGAAATCCAACACCTATGATATCTCCTGCGCTGATAATGTGAATGAGTGCGGGATTATATCGACACTTTGGCATTGTTTGGATAAATTCTAGCAATGATATTTTTCGCTTGTTTCTTTAAATTTCTTCTTCAATTTATTATCTAATAGCCATAATGGACTTAAAACAACTCCTCTATGACAACTTGAAATAACTCTGCACAACTCACAAACATGAAACATGTTTATCAGTGGAGGAGCTTCTTAAAGCTATGTGATGATTGCGATGATTCATGAAATAGCTTCACAATTAGGAATGCACTAGCAATACAACTCAACAAGAGTTTTCTTCAATTCAAGAGTGCACAAGTTTAATGAATGTTTTCTTAACTTGATAATAGCTTTAGAAGGGTAGAGCTCTTGAACATCTTTTATCGACAAAAGAAGAAGAAGCTACCAAATAGCTCATAACAATTTTCTAGTATATTTCCCTTCTTAGTAAGTTTACCTCATATCATTTCAAGTTTGCTCCTAATAGGGATCAGGGTTCGAATCCTAATAGGTACGAATATTCTAGAGGTCGCCCTCTAATTGTGCATAAGTTTGTTTCGAATTTATTTGGTTGGTGAACTAGAGGTGTCGTCTATCTCCGGGGTCTGGTTAGGCGAAGCCTAGACACCTAGATTATAAAAAAAAAAAGAAGTTTGCTCCTTTTTTCTCTTACATATTATTTTATTCGAAGATGAATACATGTTTGTATAGAGGGGCGGAGGACCTAAACCCACCTCAATAAAAATGCATCTCAAATAAGGGCGGATGATTCACAATTCATTTAGTAAAAAAAAAATATATTTCATATAGAAACGTGAACGACTTGTAATCCTGTCAATAAAGAAATACATCTCATATATAGGCGAACGACCGATATTCCACTTGGTAAGAAGGTCATATTATATATAATGCTCTTCTATTGTGCAAAGAATGAGTCCAAGGTCCATCTAGAGTGTGTAGCCGATGCTCAACAATAATGGTGTGTCATGAATTGTTCTTTTTTTTTATATAAGTAACTATACTTTAGTTATGTCTCATATTCTCATAAGGATTTATACTTGTTTTTTTTTTTTGGTTAAAAAGGAATTGTTATAGGTTTCCCTCTCTCTTCTATTAATTCAATTTATCATCTACAAATGTCATAGGAGCAGCTAAAATAAATAAGAGTATCAAATAAGGGCAAACAATATAAAATTAAGCATATAAAAGTAATAGTTATAGAGATAATTTTAAATCCTATTGTGTACTTTACCGCATGCATAAATTCTAAACAAGATAAAATTCTATGAAACAGGATAAAGAAATTAATTTTATTTTGATTATATATATATATATATATATATATAGTTTTGCTATGCTAAGGACCTTACCGCGCAAACTCCGTGCAAACCTCAACCAATTTTTCGATTTAAATTTTTTTTATACTAAACACTATAACCCGACCACTAAATCCTAAGGGCAAAATCTGATTGGCACAACCGAAAATTTAAAAAGAAATTTTAAAAATAAAATAAAATCAATTTGCTGCGGGCGCGCACGCTATCCGCGGCGTGGCGTCCGCAGTATATATATATATATCTCCCTTCCAAAACAAGTTCATAATCATCTCATATTATGTATTTGACCTAATTAATCATGCACTAAATATATTTAAACGAAACAAGCAGTAAATAGCCACCTTGAATGAACACCCTTATCTTTAAAATATAAATGCTTGACCACTAGAACATTCCTTCTCTCTCTTCTAGGAATTCCTCAGGGGTGAGGAGGCCTATGACGTTGAAGATAGCGTGGGTGATGGGGACTCCGATGCAGGGAAAAGTAGCTGCAAGTTAGCCATGGCCAGATCCGCCTTGGTGTGAGTGTGACCTTTGATGAGAGAGTTGTAGAATCTGAGATGGACACTGAAGGGGTAATACCGAAGGAGGAGACGCCTGATGTGGCACCCTGTGACAACACTAGGAACTCGGTAGCAATGGGAAGGGTCACCACAAAAGTGAGCAAGAGGGTTATTGGCTGCAGTGAACTTATTGGGCATTAATGCGCTGCACTCCTGTACATTCTCAGGCTCCATGCTTAGCTAGGAGCCCCGAGTAGTCTGTTCCCTTGTTTCTCTTGTCTCCTCTTGTTGCTTCTGCTGCTTCTACCTGTATATTGTTTCATATGTTGATGCAAGACTGAACCAGCGTATATCGTGTTTTAACCCAACTCATCATAACTAGACATACTGCATTCCCAAAGTGTTGCTTATTTGGGTATTAGCTATTTGTTTTTTCTATGCCATTGATTCCAGTCAGTAATGCTAATGCCACTGCCACTATGTTCTGAAGTTCAATTTGTGCTTAGGGGGATACTGGGTGACTTGCTAGATAAGCTGGTTTGTACAGTAACCAAGCATCAACTTAATTTAAGCATATTACTCTATATTCTGGCAAATGAATCACGCCACTAGATTTGTCAACATGCCTTAGTAAGCTTCCAAGAGCAATTCCTTCGGCTTTGATGTTGATATATCAATATATTCGCATGGTTCAGCTTAATTTAAGTATATGACTAAGTATATTCACATGGTTTAACATGCCTATTAGTATTAGTTTCCAGGGCAATTCCTTTTGCTTTGATGTTAATGCTTTCGATATACTTGAGTGGTCCAACTGAGAAGAACCCAACTCCATCTTACAATTTGCCATGGCACAAGCGCAACAATCAAGAAAAAAGGAATAGTATAATAGTTTGTTTCAAGAATCAAGTGCCCAAAACCAGCAACTGGTTCATGATTAACGTCAAGAAAAGTATGCTTTATTTGGGTACAAGATCAAGTATGAGGGTAGAGTGGATTTGTTTGGGTGCTGATCAGAAGAAGAAGAAGCAAAATCAACACAATAAAAATGAAAAAAGATAAAACAAAATATTTGGTTAAGTGCTACAGAACATGATTAAGAATTTATGAAATTTACTCAGGTTTACTTTTTATCTTTTGTACCGCCGTTTTGTGGAAATGAAATACTGATTGATAGCCTCAATATTTGCCATAAATGTTTATGCATCCATACATATACCATTTGATTGAAATATTCTGAATGAATTTAGGTTTGTGTAGTCCAATCAGTGCACCGTGGTCCTATTACTAATGAATATGCTGTTACTGGAACTACATTTGCACCAGAGGGTATGATTTTTGATGCGACCGGAGTGCAGGTAATATGAAAATTAATGTGTATTATTGCATTAATGTAACTGTGACATAATTGTTTAGTACCTGAAGAAAATCTGCAATGCTTCACTGTTCAATCTGATATGATCTTTTGCCAAGAATGGCAAGGCCTTGCTTCTTGAGCACCCTTATTGTTGTTTTGCATTGGCAATAGTATTTGTTTCTTTTCTCCAGATGTGCTGCAAAACATTGCCCCTGATTTTCTTTATAGGCCACATATTTGGACATACAATATTTTTGTCCACAAGATGATTACATACTCGTGTTTTCTCTTTCACCTGTATTCATTTTGGTTCTGGTTCTTAAGCTTGTAACTGTTAGCCTTCTATTTTTTTTTTTTGTTTGCTCTTTGTTTTCTTTTGTGACAGAATTAATTATCTAGTGCAACATCGGTTTAAAATTGTGGTTTAGTACCAATGCCTGTCCTGGCTCGGGTTGGTACATAATGTGTACTGGTAGAGATCAGTTAGCAACAACCCAGTTTAGTGTCTAAAGCCCAAATTGCATATTTTTACCTCAAAAATAGTGAGATAATTAAGTGTAAGTCAATTAGACAAAACATAACATAAAGACTCTTCCCTTGTTCACATTTCCATTAGCTTGTATTGAGTAGTTGAATATCAAGCTCACGGTTTCAAGTGTCAATTGGCTTTGGTTGGTACATAGTGTGTACTGATACAGATCCCTAAGCAACTACCCAGTATAGTGTCAACTGCTCAAATTACACGGGTTGACCTAAAAAAGGGTGAGATCTTTAGATACAAGTGTATGAAACATGAACATGATAAGACTCCATTTATTCCCTTTTCTATTAGTTGGTTTGAGTATCAAGATTCTAGTCTATTGATTCCATGTGGTATGTGGAATTGCAATCTGCTATTGCTATTCGCTTTAAATTGCAATTTCCACATTTGACATGTTTTTATTTGCCTTGGCAATGTAACCATCTGGTTTCTCCACTCCATAATCTTTTTCCTCCACTTGTTACTAAATTCTCAAGTTTGTTGCCAGCTTTGTTATTTAAAATACTCATATCAAATCTCTACATAATTAATTGATCGTTATGAAATCTAATAATTGATATGATAGTTTCACTTGGAATTGGGTTGATTTTCAAAATGGAGCTTTCTGTTCCCTTATGATGCTTAAGATTTTTGAATAATTATTTGACATCATCTTATTTATATCTGTTATAAAACTCAATTGCATTAAACCGAGACCCTGTACATGACTTATATAGCTACCCTAATGACACAAAAAATAGAAAAAGACCTAACTACCCTTGCAACTCACAACACTCCCCCTCAAGTTGAACATATATATCAAACATGTTTAACTTGCTAAGGGCAGAATTAAACACAGCTTGGGGTATAGCTTTTGTAAACATATCAGCAAGTTGGTCCTCGGATTTGACATAAGGCAAACATAGCTCTCCAGAATCAAGTCTCTCCCGAATAAAGTGGCGATCAATCTCAATGTGTTTGGTCCGGTCATGTTGAACTGGATTATTTGCAATATTGATTGCAGCTTTGTTGTCGCAATACAACTTGAGAGGTAGTTCAGCCTTTAATCCCATGTCTTCCAACAAAAACTCAACCATAACATTTCTGCAAGACCATGTGCCATGGCCCGATATTCTGCTTCTGCACTGGACCGTGCACAAACACTTTGTTTCTTACTTCTCCAAGATATCAAATTTCCTCCTAAAAAGGTGCAATAGCCAGAAGTGGATCTTCTATCATCTCTAGAACCAGCCCAATCAGCATCAGAATAACATTCCACTTTCAAATTACCACCTCCTTTAAACAGCAAGCCTTTTCCTGGACATGATTTTAAGTACCTTAAGATCCTATCAACTGCCTTCGTGTGGATAGTTTTAGGAGCATGCATGTACTGGCTCACTACACTAACAGCGTAGGTAATGTCAAGCCTAGTCATAGACAAATAAAGTAATTTTCCAACCAACCTTTGATATGTTTCCTTTTCTAGATTTGGAAGATCTTCCCCATTGGAACTAGTAAGATCATGACTTACTTCTATAGGCGTCGATGCTGGCCGACAACCCAACTTCCCTGTTTCCTTGAGTAAATCCAACACATATTTCCTCTGACATATATAAATTCCTTCTTGAGATCGAGCAACTTCAATACCAAGGAAGTACCTCAATAGTCCAAGGTCTTTAATTTCAAATTCTGATATTAACTTGGACTTAAGAGCTTGGATTTCAATCTCGTCATCGCCTGTAATTATCATATCATCAACGTAAACTAAGAGAATGGTAGTTTTGCTCTCTTTCCTTTTCACAAAGAGTGTATGATCAGCATTCCCTTGTTTAAAACCGAACAATGTCATGGCTTTGCAGAACCTATCAAACCATGCTCTGGGTGATTGTTTAAGCCCATACAAAGCTTTTATCAACCTGCAAACCTTTCCTTTTGTTTCAATTCCAGGAGGTAGACCTCTTCATGAAGGTTGCCATTCAGAAAGGCATTTTTCACATCTAGCTGAAATAGCGGCCAATTATATTGAGAAGCAAGAGACAGAATCACTCTGACTGATTTAAGTTTTGCAACCGGAGCGAAGGTCTCCAAGTAATCCACCCCATATGTTTGAGTGAATCCCTTGGCAACAAGTCTGGCTTTATATCTGACTACTCCACCCTCTGAGTTATACTTGATAGCATAGACCCACTTAGAACCAACCAAGTTCTTCCCCTTTGGGGGATCTACTTATTCCCAAGTACCATTCTTATTAAGAGCCTCCACTTCTTCATTCATCGCTTCCAGCCACCTTGAGTCCTTTACAGCTTCATAATAAGAAGAAGGTATGACATGATTTGATAGCTGTGAAACAAAGGCATGATATGAAGAAGACAAACGAGAATAAAAAACATGGTTAGAGATAGGATGTTGAGTACATGACCTGACCCCCTTCCTAACAGCAATTGGAAGGTCCAGCTCATTCATATTTAGGGGTGTAATTGGTTCAACCAATGAGGATACAGGATCAGGAGCCAGAGCTTCCGATTCAGCTGGTCGATCAGTAGTAGGTCCTTGCTTATGTCTTCGTCGCTTGTAAGTAATAATTTCTTGTGAAGCCTGCGAGCCCAGTAATGGAGCATCATCTTTTTTATTTTCCATGACATCCAGTGAAATAGGAGAAGGAACCACTTGAGGTACAAGGGAAGAGGTAAGATTCTCCCCCTGAGGGCGAGTCTGGGGAGAAAAATAGGACTCGGACTCAAAAAAAGGTAACATCCTTCAAGACATATCTAGTCCTAGTAACAGGATCAAAGCACTTGTAGCCTTTTTGGCAAGTGGAATACCCTAGAAAAATTCCCCGTATAGAGCGAGGATCAAGCTTAGAGGATTTGGGACCAAGAACATGAATAAAACAGAGGGAGCCAAATACCCGAGGTGTAAGGGAGAACAATGTTGTTTCAGGACGAAGAATAGTGAGAGGGCACCGATACTTGAGACCTTTTGATGGTAGACGATTAATGATATAAGCAGCTGCAAGAACAGCATCAGCCTAGAAATATTTGGGTAAATGACGCTGAAATAATAATGCACGGGCTGTTTCAAGGATATGACGATTTTTTCTCTCAGCCACTCCATTTTGCTGTGGTGTATAGGGACAATATGACTTATGAAGAATTCCCAAATCCTCTAGAAAAGTATTTAAGGACTTAGCAAAATACTCTCGTGCATTATCAGATCGAAGAGTTTTCACATGTGTATGGAATTGAGTTTCAACCATTCTGCAATAATGTTGGATGAGTCGAGGAACTTCGTCTCTGCCTCTCATCAAATAAAGCCATGTATAGTGGGTGTAATCATCAATAAAAGAAATAAAGTATCGATAGCCATCCAAAGAAGGCACAGGAGAGGGGCCCCACACATCTGAATGAACAAGGTCAAACGGAGATGAACTTTTATTCATGGACTCAGAAAAATGAGTTCTACAATGTTTGGATAACTGACAAACTTCACATTGAAGAGACTCAAGAGAAACAGAGGAGAAGAGATTAGGAAATAAGACCTTTAATGACCGAAAGGATAAATGTCCCAAACGAGAATGCCATAGCAGGATTTCTTGATGCTTGTTTTCTGAACACTGGGCTGTAGACTTCAGAGCAGTTGTTGTTCCAGGATGATAGTAATAAAGACCTCCTACTTCACGGCCAGTTCCAATCGTTTGCTTGGTCTCAAGATCCTGAAAAATACAATGATCAGGGAAAAAGGTTACTGAGCAGTGTAGTTGTTTAGTAATACTACTAACAGAAAGTAAATTAAGAGAAATGGAAGGGACATGAAGTGCAGAGGGTAGGATAAAGTGTTCTGCCAGTTGTATGGAACCTTTTCCAGCCACAGTAGCTTTGGTGCCATCAGCAATGGTCACTTTATCCTGCCCAGAAGACAAAGAGTAGGAAATGAAGGAATTAGCAAGATTTGTCATATGATCCGTAGCTCCTGAGTCAATAACCCAGGGGATACAAGATCTTGACTCATCAATACTTAATTCCAGGCCACGGATACCTGTGTGCGCTTGAGACAAATTGGCAGAGGATGAAGTCTAAAGCCGTGATAAAAGGTGCTGAAGAGTGGCAATATCAGTAGATGACAACTCAATATTAGAAGGTACCGAGGAATTAGTAGTCTCCCCATCCACTAATTTCTGAGCAGCAAGATTCCCACGACTAGGAACCTTCTTGTCACTGTATTTGAATTTTTCAGGTTTCTTTTCTGGATATTTCTCCCAACAAAAATCTGAATCATGATTAGTCCTTTTGCAATGCCGACAAAATTTTCCACCTTTCCCTTTTGTTCCCCCAGACTTGAACTTGTTATTAGAACCGACAAAAGCAGATGTCTCCCTAATTGGAGTGCTTGCTGCAGAAATATTCCCTTTATTGGTCATGGTCCTTCTCCTGCCTTCCTCACTCAGAATTTTGTAGTAAACTTGTTCTAGAGAGGGAGTAGGATCAAGATTAAGAATTTGTCCTTTTAAATTTTCAAACTCTACATGAAGCCCATCAAGAAACTTAATGATTCTGTCCTTCTCCAGAAGCTTCAGATATCTCTGATGTTCATCAGTGGAAATCCAATTGTCCATCCTGTAATAGTCAAACTCATCCCACAACCCCTTTAGAGCAGCAAAATAATTTGTAACAGACATAGAACCTTGCTCAAGTTTAAAAATTTGACTACTTATCTGATAAGTACGCAGCATATCATGCTTGCGCCCATACATTTGCTCCAGTGTCCTCCACATATCAACAGCTGTTCTGTTATGAAGAATGACCTGTTTGATGCCAGAACTTACAGAATTGAGTATCCAAGTCATTACCAGAATATTGTCACGCCTCCAGGTACGAAAACTGGGATCTTTCTCATCTGGTTTCACTTTAGTACCATGAAGAATATCAAGTTTATCATGGCCTTCAACATACAACTCAACAGCAACTGCCCACGATGCATAATTTGTCTCGGTCAATTTTTCCGAGGTTATTTGAAGACCAGATCCTCCAGGTCCTGTCGTTGTGAAAATTGGTTGTACCTGTCCAGAGGAAGTCAGAGGATCTGTTGACATCCCCGAACTTTCTCCAGAGGTGTCTGCCATAACAAACCCCCAAGAAGAGTCGAAGATGAGCTACGGGCACAACAAAGGACGAATGCCAGGAACCAGTGCGGCAATCAAGCAAGCGGCAAGCAGAAATCAAGGAGGGGGTTATGATGCCGATCTGAGCTCAAATACAATGCTCCCTTCTTCAAACTCCAGACTTCGCTGAATGCGGCACAGAAGGACTACTGGCACAGAGTGAGTCGAGAAGAGAGTTTGGATTTTGGATCAGCAGCACGGCGAGGTGAGAACAGGGGTGCAACGAGGCGGCTGATGGCGATAAACCGGAGCACCGCCCGCTTGCTCGTGCTTTCTCCTAAAGAGAGAGTAAACCCAAGGCCACGGCCAGAAGGAAATCCAAAAAAAAACAAGCGCAAGTGAGAAGAAAATCCAAACACGGCAGAAAAAGGAAACCCAGCCAGAAGGAAATCCAAAAAAAAAAAACGGCCAACAACACCTCTCTTCTTCACGGACGCATGAGATTCCGGCGACAAGAAGAGGACCGAAGAAGAAGTCCAGCAGCGCCTCTGTTGCTTCGCGTGCGCTCGAGGAGAGAGTGGCGGCCACGAGGTCGCGTTGAGGAGGCGCTCGCAATAGGAGCGCTGCGGCTCGTGTGTGCGCGACGAGGGGAAGAAGTCTGGGGAAGAAGATCGCGATCCTGTGCTTGGTCGGCGAAGGATGTGGAGGAGAGTCCTCCGCTCGAACTTGACGAGGCGCGTGTGGCGAAGGATGTGGAGGTTTGTCGGCGCGTGCGGCGTGCGGCGTCGCTTGGTTTGGCGGCGCTTGCGTCTTGCGGCGTGCGGCGTCGCGTGGGAGGAAGGAAAGGGGAGACGAAGACGGCGCGTGTGGCGTCGAGTGGGAGAAAGAAAAAAAGAGATAAAGAAAATTAGGGCTTTGATAAACGTGGCTCTTATACCATGTTATAAAACTCAATTGCATTAAACCGAGACCCTGTACATGACTTATATAGCTTGCATACCCTAATGACACAAAAAATAGAAAAAGACCTAACTACCCTTGCAACTCACAACAATATCTATCAACTACTTTGTCTTGAAAATGTAATCTGTTACCGTCATATGCAACATAAATCTTGCATAACATATGGTATTCAAGAAACAACTTTAATTAGTTGATATTGATTCTTGTGGCTAAGGCCCCATGACATGTACCATCAACATATTTAAATCTGGTTTTATCTCTTCTGAATGAGCGAGAATATCATATCATGTGGGTTTCAATCTGCTTTTCAAAACTGTGCAGTAAAAGAATCAATTCAGTTTTTGTCCAGGCAGGACAATAAAGAGTTGCAGTGGTTGTGTCCCTAACTCGACATATTTCTTTATTGTTTTCAACCAAAATATAAGATTACTGGTGGAGGGCTGGCTGATAATGGTCAACTACTACTATGGGACATTTTTCCCAGTTAATTGAGTCATATGGATGATGTTCTAGGTTTAGGAGGAAGAGGTAATTCATATGATGATTTCATATTGGAATGAATAGATATGTATGTATACATTCATAATTTGTTTTTCTGTATTATCATGGTCTGTTGGTTGCTTAACTCATGACCATTGCGACACAAATAAATGCTAAAACCTAGTTAGTGCTTTGTACCAATATGGGTTCTCCTCAACATTGCGCCATAATTTTTTCATATCTTATGCAGCTTGAGTTTCCTGCTCAATTTCCATGTCTTCTTCATATAGCCATGTGTTCAGCTCTTTGCAACGAGTCTATGCTACAGTATAATCCAGACAAGAAGAATTATGAAAAGATTGGGGAGTCAACTGAGGTTGCTCTACGAGTACTAGTGGAAAAGGTTAGAGTGACTTGTGTTTGCTATTTTACTTATCCATGCGATTTATATTATAATGATTGCTAATCAATTTATATATCGATTTGGTTAGGTTGGTCTTCCTGGTTTTGATTCTATGCCTTCAGCTTTGAACATTTTAAGTAAGCATGAGCGTGCATCATACTGCAACCATTACTGGGAACACCAGTTCAAAAAGGTATATGTACGGCTGAGTTGATGCTAGCAATTTCCTGCTTCTGTTGGTCAATGTTATGCACTTCTTTATGTACTTTATACTGCTCCTTACTACTCCATGGGTTCGGTGTTGTCTCGTGTTACAGATTGATGGTTGGATCCTGCAGTTCATTTTTAACCTTGTCTTGCTAATGGATATTTTTAACCAGACACTTATCTGTTAATTAATTATGACATACATTCATACCTACATTTTCGCCTGTTATTTACTTATAAGCCTAAATATTGGGGGTCAGTTATAAGGGTCTTAGCATTCTTTTTTTCCTACTAGATCCTCAACAATACTATTATTTATCCAAGATATTACCTTGTATACTGATCCAAACCAAGCAGTTTTGATATAATTTTGTAAGTAGTTTTCTGTATTGTTTTATCATTTTTCTCTGGTTGACTACCTTTTGCTTTCTAGATGTCTGTTTTAGAGTTCTCTCGTGACCGAAAAATGATGAGTGTCCTCTGTAGTCGAAAGCAACAGGAGATTATGTTCTCGAAAGGTGCGCCTGAGTGTATTATATCTAGGTGCACACATATCTTATGCAATGAAGATGGATCTTCTGTTCCTCTGACAAATGATATTCGCAATGCCTTGGAGGAGAGATTCAGGAGGTTAGCTGTATTTTTCCACTCCTCTTCTGCTATTGCATTATAAACATTCGCATTTTGTTAAAGGCAGATGAAAAATATATTCACATTTCACGAACATATTCTGTTACGGACTCATTATTGATCTTTACTGTCTGCTTGAGTGATATATTAAAAATATTATTGCTTTCTTTTTGGATATTTTTATTATGGAAGTCATTTGTTCACTGCAACTGAAACACTTGGCCCTATCATGAACATCATGATTGATCTATTTTAATTTCAGTTATTTTGATATGAATATTGACATTTTGAGTTATTCTTTACGAATAAATGTAACCCAGAGCATATATTTACAGTGCACTAGAAAGTTGGATTGTTCCAAAAGAATCTTGTTCAGAAGCTATTCGATTCTAGAATTTAATATCATATACAGCATCACTACAATCAATCGGCTAAACAGTAGTTACTGATTGATTCGTCTGAAATATGATTGTTTATTTAATAAGAATTTTTCAGACTAAAATCTGATAGTAGTGATCCAAGTTTGAATATCATTAGTAGCTGCGATTTGGCTTGTAACTACAAGGATCCATAGAAAAATTTGATACCCTTGTGATATGGGGCTTTATATCTTGCTTTTTGAACTATCTGGTAGCTGACTCTTAATTACATATCACAAATGTACTTGATATTATCGACATTATGTCTAAAACATTTATCGTTCAATCCATGAGCAGTTTTGCAGGAAAAGACACTCTAAGATGTTTGGCATTAGCATTGAAGCGCATGCCCATGGGTCAACAAACACTGCACTATGATGATGAGACAAACTTAACATTTATTGGACTGGTAGGATTCTTGATTCTTTCTCATTTGCACTCCTTGTAGGTATATGAAACTATCTTGACGGGTTCTTCTTAATCAACCACAGTATAAATTTCATGGTTTCATGATCTCTTATCAATACTTTTGTTATTTCCCTTCTCTCCAATTTTGAATTAATCCAACATTTTACTTTTGAGTGTTATCATTGATTGCCCTCTATTTTATGACCCTATTATTGCCATGTATCTAAAGGTTGGAATGCTGGATCCACCAAGGAATGAAGTAAGAAATGCCATGCTATCTTGTATGTCTGCTGGAATACGAGTTATAGTGGTCACTGGTGATAATAAAGTAAGCATCTTAGTTAAAAATACTTTTTCTGCGATCTCATTTAGAGAGAGATTTTCTTCTGTTTTTACCTTCTGGGTGAAATGTTTTATCTTTTCCTATGCTAGACGACTGCAGAGTCACTGTGTAGAAGAATTGGTGCTTTTGACCATTTGAATGATTTTGCTGGTTACTCCTATACAGCATCCGAATTTGAAGAACTCTCACCCACAGATCGAGCATTAGCATTGCAAAGGATGGTCCTTTTCACTCGGTATACAAGTATTTCTATAGTATAAATTTATATGACTAATCAATGTTGGTGAATGATAACTATATGTACAAATTTGTATCTGCTTTACAGTATAAAAGATTGTTCATAAAGTTCTAGGGCATCATGCTCACCACCAGATTCATTTATTTTCATTTCTATTTGTTAGAATATCCTAAATATTAGGGATGTTAGAATATCCTAAATATTAGGGATGTTAGAATATCCTAAATATTAGGGATAAGTATTGATAAGATTTGATTTATTCCTTTTGAAAAGGTCCTAGTTTATGTATATAAATAGGACTAATCTTTGTATCTCTTAAAATCATATAACAATTATCAAATTACATGGTATCAGAGCGTTAGGGTTTCGTATTCGCGATTCCTTCTCACGGCATGGCTTCTCTCGACGCGCGTTCTTCTCCCGAACGCGTCTCTCCCTTTTACGTGCGGCCTTCCTCCCCGAGCGTCTTCCTCGCATCAGCTGCCCCGGCACAGCATCGGCCGCCACCCTCGACTGTCGTTCACGCACATCTGCGCCTCTCGGCTACTCGCGCACTCACGCCGCTGCCCTCGCCTATCGCTGAATCTCTTCCGTTGAACGCTCCTTATATTCATTGGATCAATACCGATTTAATTTGCCATGGCTACCTCCGGCACTACGAAACCGGATCTTTCAATTTTTACCAACCACGTCACGGCACCGCTATCGTCGGAGTTGTTGGATGGTAAGAATTATTCCTCTTGGTCCTCTCACATTAAACTCTGGCTTGTTGGACAGGGTTATGAGACACATCTCACCCAAACCGAGGAGGATATTCAAGTCACAGATCGTCCTTTATGGAAAAAGGTTGATGCTCAGTTGTGTTGTATTATCCGGGCTACTATTCATCCATCTCTTAGGGATGTCTTCCGCACTCATATCACCTGCAAGGATGTTTGGATACAGGCTCAACAACTGTTTACAAACACTTCTCGGCGACTTTATCAAGTTTGTGAAGACCTCATGAATATCCTTAGTACCCGTCAGATCGAAGATTCTATGTCAACTTATCTGGGATTAGTCTCTAGCCTTCTATGCGAGTTCAATCACCTGCTCCCTCCTTCGGCCACTCCCGTTGCAGAGCTTGAAAATCGGAAGAAATTTTTTATGTCTCTGGCCTTATATGGTCTGTCCACAGATTACTCTCATATTCGTGATCAAATCCTAGGCAGCCCCATAGAGGCCACCATGGACTCTACCTGGGCGACTCTCCTCCGTGTCCCAGCCAAAATCTCGGTAACTCCATCTTCTGTTCCTGTTGACTCTTCGGCTTTGGTTTCTCGGAACAATAACAAACCTCCACCTCGTAAGGGTGGCAAAGGACGTCCTTGGTGTGATCATTGTCACCGACCAGGACATACGATTGATAAATGTTGGAGTCTCCATGGTCGACCCCCGCGTGCTGCTCAGATCGCCCAATGTCCTGTCACTTCTTCAACATCCACTTCACAGTTAACTCCGGCTCCGACTCCACAGCCTTCCTATGATGACTTTCTGAAATGGTATGAGGATCGACGGGATTCTAATTCCCTTGCTGTCGTTACACAAGCTGGTAATTCTTTTGCTGGCATATCTCGCTCTTCGAGTCCTTGGGTACTTGACTCTGGGGCCACCGATCATATCACCGGTAATAGATCTCTTTTTTCCTCGTTATTTACTTCCGGTTATTTACCCTTTGTCACCATGGCAAATGGTTCTCAAACTCAGTCCCAAGGTGTTGGTAGTATTCATTCTTCTCCATCTCTTTCCATTCAGAATGTTCTTTATGTCCCCGGAGCTCCCTTTAATTTATTATCAATAAGTCAGCTTACTCGGTCTCTTGATTGTGTCATCTCGTTTACTAAATCCTCTGTTTCATTGCAGGACCGGAATACGGGGAGGATGATTGGCTTCGGATGTGAGGCTCATGGTCTATATCGACTTCACCAAAACTCTTTCATTGGTACAACGGCGGCATCTCCACTTGTGATTCATGCTCAGTTAGGACATCCTGGTCTCGATAAGTTAAAACAATTACATCCTAGTCTATCTCACTTAAAGTCTTTATCTTGTGAGTCATGTCAGTTAGGTAAGCATATACGTAGTTCGTTTTCTCCTCGCATTATAAATCGGGCTACGTCTCCCTTTGCTTTAGTTCATTCCGATATTTGGGGTCCAAGTCGTGTTACCTCTACATTAGGGTCACGATATTTTGTTACTTTTATAGACGATTTCTCCCGTTGTACTTGGTTATATCTGATGAAGGATCGATCCGAACTATTTTCTATTTTCCAATCTTTTTTTAATGAAATAAAAACACAATTTGGTATCCCTCTTCAATCCTTACAGAGTGATAATGCACGTGAGTATCTATCTACTCCGTTTCAGACCTTCTTGGCAACTCACGGCATATTACATCGGAAGTCTTGTCCTCATATTCCTCAACAGAATGAAGTTGCAGAATGCAAAAATCGTCATCTTCTAGAGACCACCCGGGCTCTTCTCCACCACTCTCATGTTCATGTTATCTTATCAATCGCATGCCTTCCTCTACTTTACAGGGGCAAATACCTTATCATATACTGTATCCAAATCAGTCCCTTCATCCTTTACCACCTAGGGTCTTTGGTTCTACATGTTTTGCTCATGCTCTTGATCCTGGAATTGATAAACTCTCTCCTCGGTCGCATAAATGTGTTTTCCTTGGGTACCCACGGTCTTAGAAAGGGTACAAGTGTTATTCCCCTACTCTCTGTCGGTATTTCATCTCTGCTGATGTCACATTCTTTGATTCGGTTCCTTTCTTTGGGCCTTCAGAATCGTCTTCCGAGTTTCCTTCTTCTATGCCTGTATCAGTCTTTTATCCTCCGGAGGTTTATCAGCGTCGTCCTAAGCCAGCTTTGCCGCCATCCATGGGATCATCTCTGGAGCCAGATCCTACACCCCTTCCTCCGGTCGAGTCGTCTGAATCTGATATTCCTATTGCACTTCGGAAAGGTATACGTTCCACTCGTAATCCTTCTCCACATTATGTATCTATGAGTTACCATCGTCTTTCTCCTTCCTATTATTCTTGTCTTTCCTCTTTGTCGTCCGTTTCTGTTTCGAAGAATGCAGGAGATGCATTTGCCCACCCGGGATGGAAACAGGCCATGCTGGACGAAATGAGTGCTTTACGGAGCTGTGGGACTTGGGACCTCGTTCCTCTACCACTAGGAAAGTCAGTTGTTGGTTGTCGATGGATATATACGGTGAAGATTGGTCCAGACGGAACGGTTGATCGACTTAAAGCTCGTCTCGTTGCTAAAGGCTATACTCAGGTCTTTGGATTGGATTATGAGGACACGTTTTCTCCTGTTGCTAAGAAGTCTTCTATACACTTACTCATGTCCATTGCTGCGATTCAACACTGGCCTCTATATCAGTTGGACATCAAGAATGCATTCTTACATGGTGACCTGCTCGAAGAAGTATACATGGAGCAACCTCCGTGTTTTGTTGCTCAGGGGGAGTCTTCTGGTCTTGTGTGCCGCTTGCGAAAATCTTTATATGGTCTCAAACAGTCACCCAGAGCATGGTTCGGTAGATTCAGTATTGTAATTCAACAGTTTGGCATGACTCGAAGCAATGCTGACCATTATGTCTTTTATCGTCACTCATCTACTGGTTACATCTACCTAGTGGTTTATGTTGATGATATTATCATCACAGGTAGTGATCATCTTGGGATCTCACAGGTGAAACAACATCTTTTTAAACATTTTCAGACAAAGGATCTCGGCAGACTCAAATATTTCTTGGGGATAGAAGTAGCACAGTCCAGAAATGGGATCATTATATCCCAAAGAAAGTATGCAATGGATATTCTAGAAGAAACAAAAATGTTAAACTCAAAGACAGTTGACAACCCTATGGATCCTAATATCAAGCTCTTGCCAAATCAGGAGGAGCCTCTACCAGATCCTGAACGATACAGGCGATTAGTAGGGAGACTAAGTTATCTTACTGTTACTCGTCCAGATATCTCATTCGCAGTAAGTGTAGTAAGTCAGTTTCTCAACTCTCCATGTAAAGAATATTGGGATGCTGTAATTCGCATTGTTCGATATATCAGAGGCACTCCAGGTAAGGGTCTTTTGTACGAAGGCAAAGGACATACTCGAATCATAGGATATTCTGATGCAGATTGGGTAGGATCTCCCAGTGATAGGAGATCTACTTTTGGTTTTTGTATATTTATCGGAGGTAATCTTATTTCTTGGAAAAGCAAAAAGCAGAATGTTGTGGCAAGATCCAGTGCAGAGGCTGAATATCGAGCTATGGCTATAGCCAGTCAAGAGCTTATATGGCTTAAACAGTTGCTCCTGGAGTTAAAGTTTGGAGATGTCACACAAATGTCACTTATATGTGATAACCAGGCCGCCATGCATATCGCTTCAAATCCAGTTTTTCATGAGAGGACAAAGCATATTGAAGTCGACTGTCACTTCGTCAGAGAGAAAGTCATATCTGGAGAAATATCTACTAGTTTTGTTAACTCACATGATCAGCTAGCAGATATATTTACTAAGTCACTGAGAGGTCCTCGAATTGACTACATATGTAACAAACTGGGTGCATATAATTTATATGCTCTAGCTTGAGGGGGAGTGTTAGAATATCCTAAATATTAAGGATGTTAGAATATCCTAAATATTAGGGATGTTAGAATATCCTAAATATTAGGGATAAGTATTGATAGGATTTGATTTATTCCTTTTGAAAAGGTCCTAGTTTATGTATATAAATAGGACTAATCTTTGTATCTCTTAAAATCATATAACAATTATCAAATTATACTATTCATTGATGTACGTCGATAATGATTTCACAATGTTGAGATAATCCTCAGATGTCCACGTTCCTAGATTCTGCATCTTTTATCTTTGACAACGATAAACTTAGTACCCAACTATGTGGTTAGCAAAGATGCATCTTGACTTAGATAAGGATTGCGGCTTGGCATAGTAAAGGATCCTACCTCTTCAATTCAAGGATCAAGAAATGATTTAAATAAAAAATAGAAAGGTTGGAAGATGAAAGAGGCAAAGGAACAACAAGAGGTTTGTTTTAGTCACACTAATATTTATGGTTGATTTACAAAAAGCTAGGAAAAATAATATAAAACAAATCGCTGATATTCTAAGATGTGCCATAATGCACGTGCTGGAAATATCTTTGTAAAGTAACATAAATATCTTTATCTTTTATCTGAAACATTGGTGAATTTTCCTACAAAAGCGCCATTATTAGTGGTAGTTTTTTGGTGCATGGGATTCATAAGACTAATTATTATTTGCAATTCTTATTTGCTAAATACTATTCATTCAAACAATATTCCTCCTCTTTCCTTTTCTTGTTATTTCTTTTTTGTTTCAGTTTTCCTGTGTCATCTGGACCTCTTTAATGCAATTAGACAGCCAAAATTTAGCATAAATTAGCCTTGAGTAAGCATGTTTTGATGGAATTGGAAGTATAGCGAGATGAATTATTTATCTTGGAAGAGGTGCAGGTTGATGCCAATATAGGTTAACAGATCTTGGCAACCTTGAAGTTCTGCATTTCTGTTGTACAATTTGGTTCTTTTTTTATTCATCACTGATGCATCTCGATTGATAAAATAAAAAATAAAAACTAGGCTTCCATGAAGTGACATTATCAATGTCCTTCATGGCCTTCTTTAACTTGATTGCTTATTTTCAAATTTGATGAATGTGGTTTGCTCAATTGCTGCATAACCTTTTTCCTTCTTACTAGACCATAATTTAGAACAAGGTTTTCTCTGCTAGTCTGCCCAAAAATTCAACCAAAAATAGTTGCCAGGGCTGCAGCTTTGGTGATAGCTAGCATCAATTGCAGTCACTCTCTTCCTTCCCCTAGCTGTACCAAACCAAGCTAGATTTATTACTGCAAGAATTTGTTTCCATTCCTTTGATATTTTTCTAGCCATAAGAAATGTATAGTATCCTCAATTCTAGTATTTCTCGTTGTTGATCATGGCTAATTCATGGCTAATTATTTCTCTTGTTGCTCTTATATTCTTCATATTGTGTTTTTTGTTTGTTGCCTATGAAGTTCCATATCTCTTCGCCTTGCGCATAGGCATTTTCTGACTATCCTAACTCTCTTCTTTATTGTTTAGTATATAAATTTATTTTGTTTACCTTGAGAGAACTAGGAACTTCATAATTTGGAGATTGTGGAATTGGAACCATGGTTTAAAGTATTATGCCGTGCTAGGTCGCACGACCAATACTTATCATTCTACTCCTGCATCGAGATGTGGAACAATACCGGCATGGATTAAGTTAATCTAGATATTCAATAGAGAAATTGGGGGAGGGAGAGGGAGAGGGAGAGGAAGCCTCAATAATGGAAGAAATAGATGGTGCTTTGAGCAAGAAGACATACCTAGTTGAGGGAGGCAGACCCATGCAGGAAGGTGAGTAGAGATGAGACATTGAGTAGACGGTGGCGGTACAGAATCATGATTGTGAACGCATTGTGCGACTAAGTCATAGTTGCAATGCATCACATAGCGAAGTGGGCCAATCACAGTCACTACTTGCGTCGCATTGTGAAGTTGCAATTGCGACTCATGCTGCACAACGGAATTGCCATTACAACTTCTTCCCTAATTAGCTATTCCACGGAATCAAATAACTATATAACTATATATAACCACACACACATATAGTGATTACTAATATCACTTATATATATTAACTGATAGTCTGATATATAGCTTATATAGATTTGATATGCTGTGGACCATCCGCTGTGGACTCATTCGCGACACCGATCCAGGCGGGCTTAATATTTTTTTGTTTGTTAAAGTTTTTTTTGGTGTATATTATATGTATTTAGGGTTTAAGATTTTAGGGTTTAGGGGTTGGATTATAGTGGATTTGACCTTATAAATTTTTTCCTCTAGGGTTCAGGCTTCCCTCTTCGATTATGGTGTTCAAAATAAAAATTTTTAGATGCTCACGGGATATATTATATGTATTTAGGATTTAGGGGTTGAGTTATAGTGAGTTTAAGCCAATAAGATTTTCCCTCTGGGGTTCAGGCTTTCCTCTTGGATTATATTGTTTAAGATAAAAAATTTTAGATGCTCACGAAACATATGATACTATTTAGGGTTTAAGATTTAAGGATATGCTGATTTTAAAAATTAAAAAAAAAAATCCAGATCACCGTGGCGCGGATGGGCACGCAGCGCACCGTCCGCAGCCTAACATCATTGATTGCTTATATATTAATTAACTAATATTTATAACATATAGTTATACTAATTAACACATATATAGTTGGTCTATATTATATTTATTCATATAGGTTCATACTAGGTAAATAAGTTCAAAATCATACCACTACTGAAACTGCACTGTTCAGTCCTTAATTAGACGTTTTATTTGTTTTGATTTTTTCCCTTTCTTTTCAACTCATTTACTTTTGCTTTTGCTGCCTCAGTTTATTCTTTGCTGAGATGCAATCTGCGAGGTTACTGAAGTTACACTACTTGTTATTCTTTCTGCCTGAATCTTATGGTTGTTCCCAACAATTGTTTTTTTAATGCTCATAAATGCATATTCGTTCTGCAACATTTTAAGTAAATATAATTTTCTATTATTTCTCAACAGACTGTTTGGTTAGGAATTTGTCTATGGGTATAAACAACAAACTGTCCCATCTATTTAAGGTCTGCTTTAAGAGATTCCTACTGATGATCTGGTTTATAAATGTGACAATAGGGTTGAACCGTCTCACAAGAGGATGTTGGTTGAGGCTTTGAAGAATCAAAATGAAGTGGTACGCCTTAAGTTATATTACTGTGGGAAAGCATTTTATATTAATTTTCTATATGATGCCAAAAAAAAAAAAATTGCAAACAAAATTCTACATGGATATATGTTTGAGGTTTTAGTTCCTTCTGCATAAGGTTGCCATGACTGGTGATGGTGTGAATGATGCACCTGCATTGAAGAAAGCAGACATAGGAATTGCAATGGGATCAGGAACAGCTGTTGCTAAGGTAAACCTATGTAGCCTGAGTATTTTATTTATTGAGACTATAATTTTTTGGTTCTAACTTTTCAAACCTCAAGATGCTCTTAGTTTTACCCTGTAACTATCGTTGTATTCAGTGGAAGTTGTAGTTATGACCAACTGTTTATTTTTAGGTTTTTATCTGTTTAAGAGAGGATCTTCTTCAGTTCAAAAGAGCTTGTTGTTTGATCTTTGCAAACATGATTAACTCAGTTTGGTTGCTATGGGTTCTTCAACTTGAAGCGACGGATACTGAAAATGCCTCAAACAACACTATGAACTGATATTCGTGGATTTACTTTGTCTTTAAAGTATATGATTAATAGAATTTTTCCTTAAACCTTCATGCTGTGAATGGTAATAAAAGTGTCTCATTGGCCACTTTTTGAAGTGCTAAGAAGCAGTTCACATCCCCTTTTTTCCCCTTCTCAGAAGGTCTATAAGGGTCTGCATATTACATCATCATTCATATATAGTCTTGAAAAACTATAAGCACTTCAAACTTGTTACTTTTATGGGAAATGTTCATTTCTTTGTATATTGTTCCTTTGCAGCTGAAATCTGTTGTGATGCAACTTTAGTATTTTTGTAACTTAAGAAGGGTAAATAGTTGGTGATTTTCTTTATCAAACTGGAGCCATGGTGTAAAAATACTTTGATCATCCAGTGATGATATCTTAGTGTCATTAAATGGTAAATGCTTTGTTTTTATGATAAGTCTATATTATTCCTTTTGGGGCATAAAGCTGAGTCACTGTTAGCACAATGTGGTTAATCTTTTTTTCAAGCATAATCTGTTCTATTTTATTTTTGATGAACATAGGATTTAGATTGCATCTTCTTTTTCTTTTAATTGCCACACCCTTTAACATGGTTCAATGAGAATATAGCTATAGTAACTAACATACAATAATTCTTTCTTCTTATGCAAGTGTTTTATGTGATTGTCTTGTGGCCTTTTCATTGAATCTAAAAATACAAGGTTATTAATAAGAAAATTTTGCTTTGATCATTCAGAGTGCTTCAGATATGGTATTGGCTGATGATAATTTTGCTTCTATTGTTGCGGTAGGTCACTGACATGAAAGGTTCAATCACTTGGTATCTGGGTCTTAAGTTCTGTTTCAGAAGACGTCTTTTTGTGTTACCATTTATTGTCAATATGATTCTGAACAGGCTGTTGCAGAAGGAAGGGCTATATACACAAATACGAAGCAGTTCATCAGATACATGATTTCATCAAATATTGGTGAAGTAGTTTGTATTTTTGTGGCAGCTGTACTCGGAATGCCTGACACTTTGGTTCCTGTGAGTTGTTGGTTTTAAATATTCTTTTTCATCTTTGTGATTTTAGGTAGCATTAATACATCTTTTTCCTTCTTGCTACTATAGGAAATATTTTTAGTTTTTAAAATTTATACTGCTGGAAATGCTATGTACCATTAATAAATATTTCTCTTCTCAATCTTACCATGTTACTGTCTTATCCTGCATGCAGGGCACAATTGTTCATTTTTTCATGAACTTTGTCACTGCTTAGAGAGATAATGATGCCTGTAAACTGCTTCTTCTGCTTGATGATAGTTGGAGCATTTTTGAAGTTCGAGATATAATGTAAACAGTTGGATGCTTTAATTTCAGGTTCAGTTGTTGTGGGTAAATTTGGTTACTGATGGTCTGCCTGCTACAGCCATTGGTTTCAATAAGCTAGATACAAATGTCATGATGGCAAAACCTCGCAAGGTATATTTAAATAATAGAGCACATATAGCTGCATGCTCCAAATCTTCCTTTCTTTTCTTACCATTAACATGTAGGTTATTATGATACATACCATGAACACATTCACTACGTGTATCTTGTTTTTTTATTATTTATTTATATTTTCTTAACACACTGTCTGTAGTACAATTACCTATGTAGCTTCTTAAGCAAAGCTCTGCATGTGACTATTGTGAACCTCCAATGTGTTCAATGGATAGTTATATAGGAAGAAAAATCACCTTATTAAGAAATTAATCTGCATTGATAGTGGAAGATGTTGCTCTGTTAATATGAATATAACGTGTGCACACACTGTAATTATGGTATTTGGAGTTGGACCGTTAAACCTGACTCAACAGGCCACTACAATGGCCCTCCATAAATGAGCTTCATAGGAATCAGTCATAATTGCTTCATTTTTCTAATCAATGCAAGGAGTGATTGATCATCATGTTTGGGATGGACTATGTTACTTTTCTAACTGGCCAACCTGCACATATCTCAACCTAACACAACTTGGACTGTGCTGTTCTTGATTCTTATACTATTCTGGTGGGACATGCTTGGTATTTCAGCTAAATTGTTCATTGACTGGCTAGCATGTTGCAATTACATTCAGTAATGGTATGTGTTAGACAGGGTATGTTATATGGTCAGCCTACATGGCATTGGCCAAGCACATGACATGAATCAACCAATGCGTTTATTAATTTTAATAAGCTAATGTTTTTCAATTCAAAATTATAATAAATATCTTAGTATAATGTATATTTGCTAGTACTTTGTTTAATGAATATTTATAGAAAATCAAAGGGTCAAATGGTTCAATGACTACCTCATAAGTCACTAGTGGTGTCTTTTGTCTTTTTTTAATTTTTTTTCTGTTCTAGTAAACACAAGTGATAATTATCCTGTTCGTGTATAAAACTATTACTGGCATGATTGAATATAACATATTTTGGTAGTACTGCCTGCCCCCATATATTCCCTGTTACAAGTGGTACAATCTTTGGTTTTGGCTCGTGTTGAACAAGACTAACTTAAACCATATGGCTAATCCAAGTCATTTAAACCCAAATTAATCTAATTTAGATCCAATTGCAAATAATCACTCACTAAACATACAATTTAGGTTATTAACACAGTTTAGGTTAACGAAAGGCTTAGATATGGTAATGCTATATAATATAAAGTACGACTATAGTTTATGTAAGTACACAAAAGTTGAATCCTCATACCTATACTGTGGTGCCGGATGGTGCAGATGACATTCCAAGGTGATATTGATTGACAGTGATAAGAAGCAGCAGGATACTTGCCTATCTTGCTCTTAGCCATATTATCCTGCTTAATGAGGAAAACGATGTTAAAATTGAAGCTGCACCTCTAAAAAACAACAAAATCCATTTTTCTATGTTGAAAAGTATCTCGACTAAAACATATTCAATGTCTGGCAGAAAATGGATGGATCTCCATTTTCTTGACTAAATCAGCATGAAACATCAGAAAACTCTTTGTAATTAAGGACTCAGCAGACCAAGGCCACAGTTCTTGTGAGGGGATCAGTTTCAACCCTTTCCCAGAATTAGTTTAAGTCTTATCCCACAATGATTCGATGTCGGTGATGCCTGGTGTCAACTCACAAAATAAATTGGCACTGATCAAGCTTGCTGATCAAAATAGAGGCTTCTGTGACATAGGAGTTCTTGACCTGGAGAGAGCAGCAAGAGTGGAGGTGGCCAATCTATATTGTTTGATATAGAAAGATGACCGAGATGTGAGACTGGACATTGCGGTGTTCCACTGCCATGCCACATATTAGTGGGGGAGCAACATGATGTCTCACCCAACACGAGCAAGACAGCTCTGAGATTTTAAACACAGGAGCAGACTCCAAGAGCAATACACTTCAAGTCAGCTCTATCCTGGTATTTTTTGTTCATCTTGTGCAAACTTACAGAATTACAACCTAAACAATTTGATTGCCCTTTATGCCAAATTCAAAAGCAAACATATTTAAGTTTGGCAACATAAATTATGTCATTTAACTAAAAAATCCCAAACATTCTGGTATGAACCACCAAAAAGAAAAATCAATGTTCACAAGGTTGGAATGAGAGATATGTGTTTATTTTATTGAGAAATCCAAACATAGACTTCCATGAACATCGTGCAATCAATTTTATGTTGAAAGGATTTATATTGTTAAATGTCGTCCCAAGTCTTCCGAATTGGTAATGTTTTTTGCAGGTCAATGAAGCTGTAGTTACTGGATGGTTATTTTTCCGTTATCTGGTCATTGGTGGTATGTTAATGATTTTGTATACAGTTACAATTTCACTTTTTATGATATACATAACCCAATCACTTTGCTACTTAATTTGTGAAATTTTTTATAATGTTGCAGTTTCACAATATTATAATATTTTTTGGATAAGTAAAATGTATTAATGCACAACTAGTTAGGCTGCCATAGATCTAAACACGTGTTTGAAAATGAGCATCCGATTAAGATTTGACACTCCACTCTCAAAATTACATTGATTTCTAGTTTGCCATATGAGATACACCATACATGACATAGCCAACGCCCTCGCTTTAGTGACAATACCATCTTGAAGCATCATGAAGGTTTGTGAGTTTAACATCACAAACCTTGCTAGAAGTCAAATGTTGAGAGAACATGCATGCCATATGCAACAACTAATCCATGTAAATATGTCCACAGTATACTAGCTTTTCTAATGAAATATTCAACCCTCACGTTGTAAACTCATTTTCTATTTCCTACCTGAGAATTTCCACTAGTGCATATGTACTTGATATTCTTGACTTTTCGTGAGTACATTGGCTTGCGAATCATCACATGGATGTCATATGTAGAATTTTTCTAATATCTTGAACGTTTTAGTTGGAGGTAATGTGATGGCACTTGCAAGGGTTAATTGCAGATCCAGCATGAACTTTAACCACAAGGATGATTTTTGCAAAAAATACTTGATTTATTGAGAATTCTGTTGGGCTTACAGTAAGATTGAATAGCTATGTAGCGTCGAGATTGAATAGCTGTTGCAGCCTGTTATTAATTCGTGTAATTCTTGATGCAGCCTATGTTGGTCTTGCAACTATTGCTGGGTTTGTTTGGTGGTTTGTTTACTCTGATAAAGGTCCCAAATTACTTTACAATGAATTGGTAATCTTGGCTTCCTTTTCTCTTCATTATTATTGTGTCTAACTATTTCCCGCACACTAAGTTAAGCTGGAAGTTTCCATGATATTGATTGTTTGTTTTGTCCATGTATTTGCTGTCGAATTGCCTAGTAATGCTTCGTACTTGTTTGTATTGCTTAATGATTTCATTATTTTATGACATTTTGATCAATGCCCAAATTTCATAATGATCACCTTTCTTCTTTATGTTGACACGAAGAACATTAGAAAGGTATTATGATTTGATATCCATAATTTTGATGAAAGTATTAACCTTAATTGGTTTCATTAGTGAAACCTAGACAAAAGCATTAACGTTAGTGAAACCTAGAGGAAAGTTACTCTTATTCTTCCATGCAAACCTAGCTTAACCATATTGAGCATTTGGAAAGTGAAAACGCGAATTTTTGGAATGATTTTTTATGTAGTCTAGTCTGCCACAATTTCACCATCATATATTCGTAGTCGCTGATAACACAGAGCCTTGTTCATTAAGACCATCTATCTATAACACATTAGTAACCTATTAAGACCTAGGAGATAGATGTGAGAGATGCAAATTAATCTTTGTCATGCAGAAGGTAAGGTTACATAAAGCAGATGTCTTTCTTATTTGCATTTTGGTCTCTATTGATTACAAATGATAAGCTTAAATCTTTTAGAAAACACTGATAAATAAGTTAGTAGTTAAAGAAAATAAGAAATTAAATATATGAATCCCTATGACCCTCATTTTTATACAATACATTGCAAATGCCAAATCATATAGTTGCATTTGTGCAACAGGAAATGGATGATGCGGTGGTAAAGAAAGGCATAGTAAAATGTAGCAAAAACTTATGTCAGTTCTTCCTTAACTGAGCGATTGGAAAATGGATCTTTAGATGGTAAAAGTTTAAAACCATAATATTATTACTTAAGTGTTGCTACCTCTGGTTGCGAACAAATTGGCAAAGTGTCATCCAATGTGTCCTATGAATACAACGTAAAAATCGTTATTGTTCCTTTCAATCAATATAGAGCATTTTTTTCTTATTAGGAAAACGGTAGCAAGTTGATATCTTATTTGGTTATATATGTATTTGAACAGAACAAGGGGTGTTTTGTTAACAGATGCAACCTATATTTGGTGCTTTTATACCTATTGTTTTATGCTTTGCGTATTGGCCATATGCATTTCCTATTATCTTATCTGATTGAACCTGACCTTTTTTGTTAATGCTGTTAGGTTAATTTTGATTCTTGTTCGACAAGGGAGACATCTTATCCGTGCAGTATATTTGATGATCGTCATCCATCAACTGTATCAATGACTGTCCTTGTGGTCGTCGAGATGTTCAATGCTTTAAATAACCTAAGTGAAAATCAGTCGCTTCTGTAAGTGATTCACTGATATTATTTATAACTTGATCCAATGGTCATTTGCTTCTCAAATATGGATAATAATAAGTATGTGCTCAGAGAAGCTTCACTTCATGAGATGTACTGTTACAATAATATGGACGTTTAGGAACAAAACTGAGAACTAACTATTGGAATTGTATAAGAAAAAGTTGAGAACTTCCACCATCTCTCATATGGAATCTCCACCCTTACTATGAATCTTTATATCAAGGTAGTTTAACTTCGACATATAGTGTGAAGTATATATCTATTGCAAATAAGAAAAACAATACCTTTTAGTTGATGTTTAGATGAGTTGTCTAAAAATCAAATGGAAAGTCAACTTATGTTACTAGTGGAGTATTAGCTCCCCGTTAACAGGAGTATTGATGTAAATTGATTCAAAGAAACATTGAAATATAGTTATATTACATTTTATGTGTAGTTAGATTTGAAATGTAAATTGACACAAATGTGGGACTGTTATGGAATATGTAAATTTATACAAATTTAATTATTAATTTATGTGCTGTTCTACTTTCAGTGTTATTCCCCCGTGGAGCAACATCTGGCTCTTAGCATCAATAGCTCTCACAATGTTCCTTCATGTACTGATCTTGTATGTAGAACCACTGTCTGCCCTTTTTGCAGTAAGTCTTTTTTATTGTTCACCCAGGTTCATTGGAATTTCTATTGTAGATTGAGTTGCCCTTAAGGTAGTTTGAACGCCAAAATGAAATAATAATTTAAATTTGGATTAAAAATTGTTATTCAGGTGACACCACTATCATGGACAGACTGGGCTGTTGTCCTGTATCTCTCTTTTCCAGTAAGTCCCTTCTAATATTTATTCTTATGCTTGTAGGAATATTTGATGTTGTTTGATTACTTTACCCCTTATTGTTGGTGAATTGTTCAACTTTCTGGATAGTCATCATAGTTTTTTATTATTATTATTTTAAAAATGTTTTAGAAGAGATCTCTATCTACTTAATTGTAATACAATTCCAGTTTGGTGTTACCCAATTTTGTAAAAACATTTCCCTTGCATAATGTTTAGATCCTGCAAAACTTGTTGAAGTTTTCAATTACTCTTTGCATACTATAATACAAAATGATGCCATCAAAAGACAAGAAAATGAAATGCTTATCTATTGTTAAAAATTTCTAATGTTCATTATCCTTGTCAAGTACTTGCTATGGGTGATTGCTTCAATAGATCTCGGGGTCAATTTTCATTGGGTGCAAAATGCTTCGTTGGATATCTGACCTCCCCTATGCAAAAGGCCGTTGTGATAGGGAAAAATATCCCCCGTGGTTTACTAGCAAGGGCCGGCGATACTAGGCGCCTGGGGTGAGCGTTATCACCTTTTGTTCCAATTATCATTGTCAAGTATCTGTCTTGTCTCGCTGCCTCGCTGCCTAACAGAAATAGAGATATTGATTGTGTTGCACTTTGCAAACCTAATTACTTTCGCAAATATGTTTCTGAGGAAGCAGAAAGTGGACCCTGCTTACTCAAAGTGTATAAGCATACTTCGTCACAGGAAATTTTCTTGTCTTTATTATATGAGACGATAGTACACAGGACTGCATATCTTCTGTACTTTGCATTTTCATCATATTTTTATGATTCTACGTGGAAGATAATTAAGTACGTATTTTATAACTCTAAAATACATGTCAGCATACCTGCATAATAATATTGTTACATATGGACATCAATGTTCACTGGATAATACCATTTGGCTGCTGACATATTATTGAGTAATTAGTTTTTTCGCCAAATGTCTTTTAGTAATTAAATACTTACATGGATTCTTTCATTTTTATGGACACTGATGATCCTTTGGTTAAATTCTATTCTTTACAAATTGATATCCATCTTATTTTAATTTGACCTGTTAATATAGTCTTGACCTCCTGATTATGCAGACAATGTATATCTGGTTTCAAGTGTCGCATGAACTGGCCAATCATGTAATTTTGCTGTGGGAAAGCTTAAAATGTCTGGCATATCCTATTGGCAAATGTTGTTTGAATTAGCTAGGGCTTTTCATGTGATATTACGTTATTAACGTGGAAAAAATGCATATACCAAGCGCACTGGTTTTACTTGTACCGTGGTATATGGTCCATAGGAAGAACACCTTTGCTGTCCCAGAACCTATGAAACTTCTCTTTCTTACGCTGCTATCGTTCCTTTCTATATTATAGGAATGACTCTTTTATCACATGCCCTTTTTGCAAACTACACTTATCCTTGTCATGAATTGATGATAGGTAATTGTTATCGATGAGGTGTTGAAATTTTTATCAAGAAATTGGAGAGGTATTCACACTCCTAACTTCTTTCATTTTGTCCTCAATATTCACTTTTTTAACAGTAAAAAATTTCATTCCAAAACAAAAGATATTTATGCTTCTCCATTGTGTTGGCTTTAAGATGAATCATTCGTTTTTTGTTATCTGCAGGTAGAAGATTCAACTTTAGGTTCAGAAAACATGATGTTCTTCCAAAAAGGGAATGCAGAGACAAGTAAACCTGGGTCAACTCTAAACCTGTTTTGAATCACAGCCAGTGCTCGAATTGTCACTTGATATTTATTACGAATGCTGAGGAAATTCACTGTACAGGGACAGTGGAATACATATAGATGTTCTTTGAGATGAACTTTACCAAATTGCCAATCGCTTTCCTTTTTACCCTCTCATATAGGTTGAACAATTAATTTTTATTTAAAGTTATTGTTTTTTAGTGTAAATGTGCGAGATTAACTTTTAAGGCATTGAGAAAGGAATGTATGAGGACGTATATATCAGGGACTACAAATCAGCCTTGCAGTTTTTTGTACAACGTCAATCAATAGCATCATTTTTCAATTAATTTGCCATCAAAGGCCAAACTATCAAAGTGAACTATTTTAACTGATATTCTGCCCGCTTGTCGAGCATATTGTTCTATGTTTACTTTATCCATAAGGTTTATGTATGATCTGCCAAATTAATCTCTGCTAGCAACATGAGATATACATCCAGCTACTTTTATATTTCAGATTATTCAAATGAATGATTATTACAGTACAATGGTATTTCATGGGCACTATGTGAGAGCTCCTGTGTTCCGCGACATCCTGCTTTAACCTACCTCCTCATCCACTTCCCTACCCTTTGTTTCTATTGATTTTTTTTTTTTTACTGTGTGAGTAAACTTTGGCAGTTAGGCTGCGATTGATTTGTCATTTTTCTTTTAGAAATATGATTTTTTAAAAAAATGCTGTTTGGTTTATATTTTTCACTTTTAATTTTAAAAAAGAGATATTATTTTTTAAAAAATTAAAGAATATTTAAAAGTGAATTTTTAATAAATAAAAAAATGATTTTCAAGAAAATAAAAAAGAAAATGATTTAAATCATGTTTCTTTACATTTCCATCTTCTCCAAACTTTGACACAAACTTTGCAATCGATGTGCATAAATTCCCTAATGAATTAACCAAGATTTATAAATTTAATTTGTTATTTATGATTTTTGGGCACTTTTTAGAATCAATGTTTTACTATCATCTCTAATAATTCCTTAAATATATATTTATTCGGCCATCGTTGTCTTATCGACACTAGATTTTGTTAATTTTTAGGAGCTCTACTGATCCCCTGGGAATGCCAATTTCAAAGTTGTGAATCTTCAATCCTTCCAAGCTCTACAATTGTCTCGTTGAAATTTATTCAGCTTTGACATTGCTTCCCACCAATAATGTTTATAACGAAGGTTTAAACTATTAAGTATGTTCAATTGTCTATTTCCATTTTTTTGTTTTTCAGACAAAAAAAATTGAAGAAAAAGACAAATATATCTGCCAGGTTAATTTGCAGGCCCGAATTAAAAGCCAGACGATGTCGTAACTTCTGTAGCAGATCGCCGGCTTCTCGGCCGCAGCACCATCACACGATCCTTTCGAAGCTACACGGTCCATACTCGTCGATCCTCGTCATCGCTGCCACGGCACTCTGGTTCCTCCTCGGCCGCGGCGCCACCGCCCCTCTCCCGTCCTCTCCCTCGGTCGCCTTCGCGGCGGCGGCGGCGGCGGACGAGTTCCCTGGCGTCGTCGTCGTCGTTCTCGTCGCGGGAGCGGGGAGGCAGAGTGGCAGCGGTCCGGAAGCCGTGGTGGGTCCGAGAGCGCGGAACCGCCACCCTGGCCGCCGCCCCGCTGGCACACCGGGCCATGCCCTTCTCGTACATCACCCGCGCCCGGCGCAGCGCGCGTTGCGGCGCCGTCAACCACAGCCACAGCCTGCTCCGCTGCTGCCTGCTCCTCCTCATGCCGCTGCTCATACCAAACGTAAACCTTCACGGACTGGACTGATCGTGAGTTTAATCGGGCGAGCTATAACATTTATACGTGAAGCAATCTAACGGAGACGCATTAATCGATTAATTAATTGATTAGTCCAAGGAAGCAGGAGGAAGAAGGCTGCGTACGGTGGTTGGTTTTGACGGAAAACCCATACTCTGACCTCAAGTTGGACGCATAAAAACCATAGCATACGGTAATCACGATGGTGGAACATAATTAATTGTCTGCCCCAAGTCAACGCCCATATTCATACAAAACATTACAGAAGTAATAACTTGAAGATTTCATATATTCTCCCTGTCATTAACAATATGATTTGTTCTAACATATGCATTAAACATCCTCCATACCTGCTGCTGATGACTTGGGGTATCCTTTATAATCCAATTTCACCCCCATATTCGCTGTGATAATTCGAAACTTTAGTCGAATGGCCTCCATGACATCCTGAACATCCTCATTTTCGGGGTCCAGCAGAGGATACTTCTTCAGCAGATCTTCGAGTTGCTGGACGTTTTTTCGTATCCTGGATGAGAATGCCTCGGGGTCGACATGAAGCAAGGAATTCCATACATCAACACAACCTCGGTAGAAGCCGAGCTCCTCGCCGACTTGAAAGCCAGTCTTCAGTCCCACCTCTTTCCCTTCTTCCTTGCCAGAAATCAAACCGTCTTTGTATCCGTCGTCAAAACCCTCCTGGAGCAAGGCTTCATCCAGAAGCACCGCGGAGTCGAACAAATCTAGATCGTTGTCTCCGGGTTTTCCCTCCATGAACACAACGGAAAAGGGAGGAAAAACTTGGATTGAGCTAAAGAATGTTAACTAACCTGCACAAGAGCGAAAGCAAGCAAACAAATACACATGAGGATGCAAAATAGTCATCTAGAAAAGAAAATTTACAACAGTATCTAAGAAAGATTTCCCAAAAAATTATTCGACGGAACAATCAATTATGTTTTGTTTTGCATCAATCTCTATTGCACTCAAGAAACACGGGTCACAATGCTGTGAAATTTCAAGTATTCTCGCTTTGTTCAAATGCAGAAAACAAGTATGCCGCCAGACTGCCAGAAAATCGCACCACAGAATACGTTTCTTAACATCAAACAGACACGTATAAGCTTAAACAATATACCTTAAATGGGTCGGATTCCTTTAGATACTTAATTAGGTACTTGTTGTTGCACTTGCCTCAGGTCGACGCACCAAACAGATTTTCCTCAATGCGTGTGATCTAGACTCATGACAAGAAATAATATCGAAATTCAGGAAACAAGAATCACACGAGAATTTAGTTAATCACAAAATAAGGCTCATCAATGACAATGCGTCATCAAAATCAATATAGATGATGAAATAAAACTAGATAAGATTGCAAAGATTGTCTATTAGGAATGCAAATTGTTAAATAAACACAATGCAAAATCACAAATACGATGATTCATTCTGAGGTTCTGCATCTACAAAAAGAATAGACACCAGTATCTGCATAAGCTATGTTTATTGCAATTCACCGATCAATGAATGTGTCTGAACCATCCAATGAATGTGAGCCCCTTTACCCTCTGTGTGCACTCCAACACGCGTGCAACTACTGAAGGAGTGAAGGTAGTCTAAGCATATAGCATCAGGCACATCACACTCCTTAGTATGCCAAACATGTGGTCAAGATGATAAGAATTGGTATCTAATGCTAAATGGTCTAGATACCATCCCAATGGGCCACCACATCTACAATAAATTCATGGCCTGCTAAAGGCTTCATTGACAATAGTCATCCTCCATAAAAGACTCATTCAGTGTTATTGTAGGCTATGTTCCACGACCACCATGTCCTAACATACAACCATGATTTTGGATACCTATCGATATAAATGCATCCAACTCTAATAGCAATAAACAATTTGATCGCTTTATTCATCCACAAAGGTCTAATCAGAGTACATCATTGTATGTTAAATCCCATGAAATTTATATAATAACTAAAGATGGCAATTTGCCCTACCTCCGTCAAGACCTGCCTCAAACATGACTGATCAAGACCACCACCCCTCATAATTCGTAACTCAAATAAAGAAAGGATGAGACCAAAAAAAAAACGCACATGTGGGTTGAGGCGAGTGCATAGGGCAAATTTTTTGCCCCACCTCACACCTCTTGTCCCACCATTACTACTATAGAACTACATGAATATGCATCATAAGATCAAACATGAAAGCAAATCATCAAAAAAATCAACAACATTATAGACAACGAAGGTATAAGAATACTAAGGTAGCAAAACAACTTAAATAAAATAAAACAATAAGGTAAATTGGGTTCTTGACATCATAAGTATACATCCATGTCATCTCAAATCCTAAAAGTTACCGCATCATTCACACTATCTAAATAAGATAATTTAAATATAAACCATTTAATAAATTCTCGATCTTGAACAATGTATCCCCAAGTAGAACCTCGACCCGTAAGCCACACATTGTGATTAACTCTTAAATCCAAGAATATCTCCTTGCAATTAATCTCACCATGATCAATACTTATCATATCAAAATATTATCCATAATGGTAACAATCATCATAGTATTACAATGATATAATCTTTGGTTGCACCTCAAAATAATCAATCAATCAATCTCAAACCAAAAAAAAATGCATCCCAATATCACCTCATCTAATTGAATAGCAACCAATACAATCATCAACCTCAATTTATTGTCCTCGCAGACCCAAACACCTCATCCTAATTTGACAACTAAGAACTCCAAGTGACTAAATCAAAGATCAAAATTGACTGCACGATCCACGACGTCAACCATTATAGAGGTTGTCCGCAACAAAGAAATAGGGATAAGATTCTACATTAATTACGTGGTTGCCCACATCAAAGTGTTGCTGCTAGTTTGACGCCCTAATAACCACACTGAGGTCCGATCTGCACACGCAGTCTTTAGGTACTATTAAAGAACCAGCAAACAGGAAATTAAATCTTACGAGATGCCACCTCTCGGTAGAATAAGAGACAAACGGAACCCCTGCTTCTGCTCCGGCTGCCGCAGGGACATGTGGCAGCGGTCACGACTGGGCAATCAACGACTGCTGCGCGAGCCGGAGTAAAGCTTCAGAGGCGAGTCGAAGGTGCACGGCCTGGTCGGAGTGGCGCTCTTCCGAAGGAGACCGCGGTGTTCGGCCTCGGTCGTCGCGTGGCTTGGGGATGGTGGGCCGTGGTTGGCCGCATCAATATCCTGAGTAAACCCTCACTCCTTTAAACCCGGTCAATTGAACAATTCAGACCCGTTCGATTTGGTCCGCAACCAAAGTGGAAGGACCGGTTCGACTCTCTCTCTCTCTCTCTCTTCATATTCACGGGCCGATTCTAAGGACTGTTAAGGTAGAGGTAACCGATCTATTTTCTTTTAATACCCAAGTAATTTACTAAAAAAACCATGACGATCGGATTTAATGCATGGAAAAATAATGAATTTGATGAGAAAATTTGTTGGAGAAATCTATTCAATCATGACATTATTTTTTTATATTATTATTTAAGAAAAAAAATATTGATCCTAAAACAAAAATATTGAAATAATTTAATTAATTATATTAACCCTTAAAATGCCAAAGTGCCCCCTCTATTTCTCACGGCTCCCTCCTCTCTTTGCTGTCTTGTTTTTCCCAATCCCACTTAGGTTGCCTTCTCCTTGGGGCTGCTCACTCTTTGCCCCCGAATTCATCCCCTAATTCGATTGATCTCAGCCCAATTCCACCCCGATCGTGCCTTCCGTCCTTGATTCTCCCTGGAACGCCTCAAAACAAAAATCACAAATAATAGACAATGTAAATTTTTCAACATGAAATGAAATTTATTATGAATGATAGGACATCCCAATTACAGTGACCTTCGACAGATTCACCGTGTCCCTAGGTTATAGTTTTGTTCGGGACGGTGGACGAAGGCTGCCGTCGATGTCCAAACGGTAATCGGATATGTACACGAAAAGTACCACGTCATTCATATTGAATTTCATGTACGTAATTTCACGCTCTCTATCATAGCTCAATAAAAAGCCAGTAGATAAAAAAAAAATAGAGAGATAATTAAGAAGAAAGTAAATATGTTAATATATTATAATAAATATAGTAATATATAATAATAAATATAAAAATAATTATAACTATGATATGTATTATAAATCATCAATAATTTAAATTAATATCCGAATATTCTTACCTTTGTCATTAGGTAAAAATAATGAATTTGATTAGAAATTTTGTTGGAGAAACCTATTCAATTATGAAATTATTTTTTTATATTGTTATTTAAGGAAAAATATTTATACTAAAACAAAAATATTGACATAATTTATTTAATTAATTATATTAACCCTTGGAATGCCCAAGCCCTCTATTTCTCACGGCCCCCTTCTCCTCTCTTTTCCCCGTCTCGTTTTCTCCGATCCCACTGCTGTGCTTGGCTTGCCTTCCCCTCGGGGCCGCTCACTCTTTGCCCCTCTGAATTCGTCCCCTAATTCGATCGATTTCGGCCCAATTCCATCCGATCGCGCCGTCTATCTTCGATTCTCCGTCGAGCGCCGCATGGCAGACGATGAGGATTATCCTTCGTCGAGCGATGTGGAGGATTGCTACCTCACCGACCAGGAAGATGCCATCGAGGAGGACGTCCTCCAGGGCCTGGAAGATGGGCGCGAGGAGGACTGCCACTGGTCGCTGTCGTCGGTAAGACGCCGACTTTTGCTTTCTTGATTTCTAGGGTTCGGAAGAGATCACGAGGTAATGCCGCCCGATGTTATCTCGTGCACTTCCTTGTCGTCTTGAGAGAAAGAAACAATTTTTATTTGAAAATAGAAATTTTGATCTTTGCCTTTTTTTGTATGCTCAATTTCCTCGTCTTCTCGTCATGCAGGTTATCACAAAAGAGTCCCTCCTGGAAGCTCAGGTAAACTTATTTTTCTGACTGGATCAGTGTGGAGCATATTTGATTCTTTTTTTTCCCCGACTAATTGTTAATTCTTGTAGAAAGAGGATTTGCGGAAGGTGATGGAGCTGTTAGTGATTAAAGAACAGCATGCAAGGACACTTCTTATACATTACCGTTGGGATGTTGAGAGGATCTTTGAACTGCTCGATCAAAAGGGGAAGGACCGATTGTTTTCAGAAGCGGGAGTCACTGTTGTGGAGAACAATGGCTTTTCTACTTCAGCAAATCCAGTCACCTGTAATGTCTGTTTTGAGACCATTCCTACAGATGCAATCACTGAGATGGACTGTGGGCATAGTTTCTGCAATGATTGTAAGTTTGCTACTCTCCAAATTTCCTGCAGAAGTTTTTGAGGGACATCACATTGCCTAATTCTGAAATGATTTTCAGTAATTGTTTGTAAGCCTTTTCAAGAACATTATTCAACCACGATAGTGAGGATTATGATATTCTCCAAAAAAAAACTGTTAGAATTTGACACCATCATAAGTTTGCCTTCCGAATTTGTTGAGAGTATGGACACCATCTCTTTCTTCTAATGTTACTTCTACATCTGCAATTTTCTAATCTGCTTGTTTGTTATCCTGTTTATTGGCTTTGATTTAACTGTTTTACTTTGATTCATTAGTTAAATATTTTTCTCCTTAAGGTGTTTACTGTGTTCACTTATTGTGTTGAATTGTTCCACTTATGGTATTATGCTGAACTTCTTAGGTTGGACTGAGCATTTTATAGTGAAGATAAATGATGGTCAAAGCCGGCGCATTAGATGCATGGCCCCCAGATGCAGTGCTATATGTGATGAGGCAGTCATAAGGAATTTAGTCAGCGCAAGGTGTCCAGATATTGCTGATCGTTTTGAGAGATTTCTACTTGAATCATATATTGAAGACAATAATAAGGTTAAATGGTGCCCTAGTGCTCCACATTGTGGAAATGCTATTCGTGTCAAAGGTGATATTTATTGTGAGGTTGAATGTACATGTGGTATACAGTTCTGTTTCAGTTGTTTGTCAGAAGCACATTCACCTTGTTCTTGTGTGATGTGGGAGCTGTGGACAAAGAAATGCCAGGATGAATCAGAAACCGTTAATTGGATAACTATAAACACAAAGCCTTGTCCAAAGTGTCACAAGCCTGTCGAAAAGAATGGTGGTTGCAATCTTGTTGCCTGTATCTGCGGGCAAGCATTTTGGTAAGTGTATAATTGTACTTTGTGCATATGTTGCAAGTTATGCTAGTTCTTTTGTCATATTTTTGTCCACCACATATTCAGTTCATTTAAGACAGCTTCTTCTTACAGTGTGTATGACATTTTTAGAGCCTTCTCTGTGTGTGTGTGTGGTGTGTGTTTTGGTGCATTATCCATATTGTTACTGTTTTCAGGTTCTTATTACCTGTAATCTTTGTTTCATGTAAGCAATATTCTAAACTACAATGGCATCCTTTGAGTGTACTGCTCTTCTTAGAATCCTAGGTCTTTCATCACATGGTAACTTTTTTTTTCCTTTATGTGATAGCCTTATTAAAGATCTCCTGTCTCTGTCCTTGGAGGCTAGCATAATAATATGTATTCATGATGGTTGTTGGTCCAACATAATTATGAAAGAGTTTTGAGGTTATTTAGTAGGCAACATTGCTCCCAATACCACCAAAAACAATGCTGAGTATAACTGATTCCCAATAGCTTACAAAGAACGCCAATTACATCCCACCAAATCCATTTTAGAATGTTCTTTAGTGATGCAATATCTAACCCCTTGTAATTTCTGAGGCGTTCTCTGTCTGCTAGTCGACTTTATTCATTTCATCAGATGAGTTGTTGGCAAGTTGCTTCCGATTCTCATTCCTGCACCTTTCTCTCAATTGCATATGTATTAGGATCCTTTTCGGAATTAGCATAATTTAGGACTTTATTTGATCTATAGTGGTTTAGGGTGAGGGTTGCACATTAGGTTGCCAGCCAGCGTTGGCTTTCAGGCAAATGTTCATTGAATGAAGCCGATCCCATCTAGTGGGATAAGGCTTTACTGTTGTTGTTTATTTGATCTATAGTGGATGGATTTGTCTAATTAAATAGCAGGTGCATTTCTTCTGCAGTCAGTTGGCCAGAATCCTGTCACCATGTAAAGTGGTATTGGTTCTAATTTACTAGAACTGTCTTGCTTTGTAGTATGTAGCCTGACTACTGAGGGATAATGTGGATTGATTCATAGAGTGGGCTAGATTTGTCGAGATTTACTAACTCCGGCAGTCCGTGGTCAATGCTGATGGTTATCTGAAAGATCTGGTGACCACAAATATACTCACAAATTTTCCATTTTTTCATATCAACCAAATTGCACTCGAGATCTTTTCTTTATAAACTGTGTGGATTGACTGACTTTATTGTCGAACTTTCCTTTGCATGTGGCACAAAGGCCACACTCACTGCCATCAAACTCTGGTGGGCCTTCTTGAAGAAGCAATGAGTTGAATTGGCGGTAGTACACCTCAATTTAGTTCGCTATAGCCTGACAATATCTGTCCCAGATGAATGAATTAATGATCTTTCCATAACACTTTCAAGATTTAGTTGCTTTATATATCAAAATAGATGCGTGTTCTTCAAATATTTGTCTATCTAAGTTGTTGCGCTTTTCTTAAGGCGTTTTAAGATTGCTTTAAGACTCATTGAGAGTTACTTGATGGTGATAGCTTGTTTTCTTTGTTTCATATGATGATGTAATACAGTTGGTTATGTGGTGGTGCTACTGGGAGGGATCATACATGGTCTAGTATCACTGGCCACAGTTGTGGCCGCTTCAAAGAAGACCAAACAAAGAAGACCGAACGTGCAAGGCGCGACTTATACCGCTATACACATTATCACAATAGATACAAGGCTCATACAGATTCTCTCAAGCAGGAAAGCAATCTTAAGGAAACCATCCAGAAGAAAATTTCCATTTCAGAGAACAAGCAATCCAAAATCAAAGACTACAGTTGGGTGATGAATGGACAGAATAGGCTCTTCAGATCAAGACGAGTTCTTTCGTATTCGTATCCATTTGCCTTCTACATGTTTGGGGATGAGCTTTTTAAGGATGAAATGACAGCAGAGGAGCGAGAGCTGAAGCAGAATTTGTTTGAGGACCAGCAACAACAGCTAGAGTCCAACGTTGAGAAGTTATCTATGTTCTTGGAGAAGGATTTTCCAAGCTTTTCTGATGATGAGGTCATGGACATAATGCGACACGTCATAAATCTTTCTAATGTCGTCGACAAACTTTGCAAACAGATGTAAGCATTTCCTTTACACATTTTCGACTGTAAAAGTTGGTCATGGTTATGCCATTGTGCTTGCAGGTATCAGTGCATTGAGAATGACTTGTTGTATCCCCTTCAACGAGCAACTCACAACATAGCTCCATATAAATCAAAAGGCCTTGAGAGGGCGTCAGAACTATGTGTCCCTTGGGATTCAGATCAAAGTTCTAGTATGAAAACTAGTCATGAAGCACAAACAGATTCAACTCCCATTGGAACTGGTACATCTTTTATCTGTGTATCTCGTTTAGGGGAAATTTTGAAGCTTTGATGGCACCATTTTCTTGGTGCTCTTTCACTTCATGAAATGAAGTCAACACATTTAACAAACATCGAAACATTTAACACATTTAAATGTAGCTGCTGCAGCTACATCTACACTGAAAGTATTATCTTTAGAAGACAAGTTTAACAAACATCAACACTGAAATGCAGCTGCTGTATGCAAATTCCGCGGTTCCACAAGTTCGGATGAAAGCAGGTGGGCTTCTCATAAACGACCCAGAAAAGATGCTCATGGTGGAGCGCCTCTTTTTGATCTGAATATGCCTCCTGAGGTGATTGACAAAATCTGACACCATCACCCAAGTTAGCATCATTTCTCAGCTGTACAGCTTTAGCTTGAGATCAGACAACAGAAAATAAGCTTCCTACTATTTCAACACCTCACGGTCTTGTTTAGCATGTTTATGGAAGCTAAGACTCGTGGGGGCAAACGCGACAAAGGAGCTTTTTTTCTGATGCCTTTCGTGGACGGACGCCACAGTTCCCTGTGCATATACTCGTGAACTCTGTGCATGCCATGTGAACCAGTGGAGGCATGTCTGAGCTCAGCTTTTGCTTCCTTGATCCTTTTCTAGTTTTTTTTACCCATCACATTGTAAAGACACTGATGATGCCTGGCAATTTTGAACTCTCATGTAAAGGTTTTTAAGAATATTCAGAGGTGGGATTGTGCTAGCCCTAACTCAATTTATGACAGTAAATCACTGACTGGTAATTATTGTGAGGCTTTCATCTCTAATCTATTTGTTTGTTTTTGTTCAGACAAATGTTATGATATTGGTTAGATATCAGTACATAAGTTCAAGGGAATGAAGAACAAAATTCATATAGTTGTGACACAGCACGAGTAAGAACGTGTTGTACCTCAGTGGGGCAGGTAGGGGTCATGCTGGCTTGAGCCCGAGCACCGTCTGGACAGTTGGGTTCCATCCGTCTTGGATCTGCCTTGCTTCGAACTGGGTTGGGTCAAAATATGGCAGTTACATATTGGCCCAACTTGGGTCTGTTCGGCTTGGATTGTACTAGACTGGGGCTCGATTAGGTTGTATGGTACATTGTTTAGAATTCAGAGTACTACTTATGCACATTATAGAATATAAACACGTATAGATAAAAGCTGAACACATGATGCTTGTATTTACATTGTACTTGATGTATATCCTTATTCAACCTTTTAGCCTTTAGTTTTTAGGTCTTTAAAACACTCCATTGAGGTCTCCAAGACGTAGCTGTAGATGCATGGCATTTTTACAAAACAACAGGGGTCAAATTTTTATGGCGACTCACGAGCTATCATTTATCCACCATGCACCTCTCTATTTGTATAGCTAATTTACCTCCCTTCGTATCGTAAATCCGGCTTAACGGATCTAATTTTTTTTCTAAACACTTCATTGAGTCAAAAAAATTACTCATTGTAGCCCCAAATTAATATACATAATTTCAACTTTTAAAAGAAAAGAATAAAAAGAAAAAAAATATTCGAGGAAAAACAAGTTCATTCCAACTTGGATCTTGCAAAACCATTTTGAATATTAAGTTTAAATGGAAAAAAATGGATGTTATTACAGATCATGCCAATCAACATGGCAAGTCAAAACAAAAGGAGCTCACTCCTAAGACTTCTGAAATGTCTGCTTTAGCAGCCTTTGCACCTTCCAACATCCTTTTATTTCAAAATCAGATCATCACAGATAATAGAAGCAGCTGCGGGCTTCAGCACAGATGAGGTTTAAAGATCTGCAGATGTCCTATGAAACTTTAGCAACGAATTGTTGACCATTTAGTAAATCATGAATCCTAAAGATAGCCAAATTGTTCAAACAAAAATTTACTTTAATAATGTGGATGTGTAAATTTTACCATAGTAATATGATGTCTGGAAATGGAATCAGTCCTTGTACTTCATCGTCTCCTTCTCGAATCCAATTGTTGGAAACTGCTTCGCGTACTCCTCCACTTCATTGCGGATTTTGGCAATGTCTGATTGGATGTTAGCATCTGTTTGCAATGTGGCTACGAAGTCCTTCAGCTTTGATCCAACTGTTTTACATTAAGAACCGTCGCAAAGATGTAAATGTCCAAGTTCCGCAACCAAACCAAGCAAGATGTAAGCTTTTATTTTATAATAGAATAGAGAAGCGAAAGAGAGCCAGGAGAAAAGTATAGGAGATTATTCAAAAAAAAAATCTGAATAAAGTGATATGGCTTTCTGATGTTGATGGTTGATTATTAATAAGGTAGTAGAGAGGTGTCAGAGTTCATAATGTCTTCTCATTTTGGGGGTTAAGGATAAGTCTTTTCTTATCAACTATTATAATAGAATAGAGAAAAGTATAGGAGATTATTCCAAAAAAAAATCTGAATAAAGTGATATGGCTTTCTGATGTTGATGGTTGATTATTAATAAGGTAGTAGAGAGGTGTCAAAGTTCATAATGTCTTCTCATTTTGGGGGTTAAGGATAGGTCTTTTCTTATCCACTATTATAATATTTTCCACTTAAGGGATTACTGTCGTAGCCTGGTAGGAATTACGATGCGATGAAGGGTAAGAAATCCTTCATCTTCTATTACTTAACACTCTTTAGGTCTCAGAGTACAACCAACACTATTCATGATCATCATTGATTTTCAGTTGTTAATGCAATTACTCTTATTTTTCACTTTTAGACATTAATCTCATGCTAAGTCAAGCATCAAACACTTTTCAGAAAGGAAGAACAATTCAGCAATATTCACAAATGAAATAAGCAATGAACATCTTAAGAAAAGCCAGTAAATAAATTTTTGTCAAATCTTGGTTGAGGCTATGACTTGGAATTAGATGTCAACTCTGGTTGTGTTTATGATCTAGCTCGGCTAACTAATCTTCAGGTCAGCTAATACATTGAGACTCACCAAGTCAATATGAATAATGTTTTAGATATTCAATTGTGATTTAAAATCATAATATGGATAAAAGAATATGTACCTTTTGTTTCAGCCTTGATTTTCAATGCTAATTTAACAGCATCGTCGAAGAAATCAGCAACTTTAGCAAAATCCTCTTCCACAAATCCTCTTGATGTGAGGGCTGGGGTCCCTGAATTGTTGAGAAAATTATTTAAGTCGATCTACTTAACATATGGTGAGATAATACAAACCGAAGCCAATACCCATTCTGATGCCTCCAGGAACCATGGCAGACACATCACCGGGCACTGTATTTTTGTTAGCCGCAATATGTACCGACTCCAGCACCTTCTCAACTCTGGATCCATCAATTCCCTACAAGTTGATTGGATTGATGATCAAATTCTTCTCCAAGATAAAACAAATCATGGCAACTTGATTGATATGAAAAACACTGGAATGATGGATAAAAAAATTTATTGTGGCTCAGTTGTGAATAGGATATATTCTTCAATATCCAAAGACAACGAAAATATCATGATATCCAACAAATTTTGATTCAGGATGGCTATTAAAAGATTCACTCGAGCAACTAATATAATTTCTGAAGGCGAAATCGAGTGACTAATTTAGAGCCAAACTGAAGTAAACCTCTCTTACCTTGTTCTTAAGGTTCACCAGTACTAAATGGTTATCTGTTCCTCCAGACACAAGATTGTATCCCTTTTGGACCAATCGCTGCAATGGCATAATTAAAAAGTAGAATCTGAATGGATTAAAGGCTGAAACATTTATATGGTCTTCACGTAAAGCAAGAGTTCAAATGAAATGTAGCAAGGATAAATGTTAACTTGGAGAAGTTACTTCAAAGACAACCAGCCAAGAAATTATGGTACCTCAGCAAATCTAGCACAGTTCTTCAATACTTGCTCTTGATAAGCTCTGAACTCTGGAGTGGTAGCCTGTAATTGGTCATGGGAAACATCGGTTATCTAACACATGGCTTAAAAGGTCATGAGCAATTAATGAAAATCTTAACTTTTCTCCGACAGTGAATAAAATTTAAGGTCTCAAAAGAGCTTATCTCATGTTTAATTATGAATGGATTGATTTGGTTCCTGTATTACAAAGCTCAGAATTTAGTTTCTTTATTACAAAGCTCAAAACTAAATTTAGCTCTAAATTTTCATATGAAGATGCCTGGTACATGTGCAGAAGGCATAAAAATATAACTTTGGTAATTGAGATGAGGTGTAAGCTCAATCAAGATCTTGGGTGAAACAGTTGTATTTGCCATTAACAAAACCATGATTAATAGCATCAAGGTTTAAAATATAATTCTGAACTGAGTTATTAGACACTGACCAGAACAAGACAGTGTTGGTGCCATGCCAGCATGCCAACCACAGTACAGACAGCACCAACCAAGAAAAGGGATAGACCAAGAAATAGTAGTAGTTGTTGTTCACCTGGAGGAGTTAACATCGTGATAGGTGTTTCAACGAAATTGAAGGAAGAAACTTGAGGATCTAGTTAAAACCCTAGATGAAATGGGTCTAGATGCTTGGGGCATTTGCAATCCGACATGGGCATCTTCTTGTTGAGAATGTCTCAGCATCTGCAGCCATTTGTAATATAGATTCTGCATCCTCACGTCTCACCCTACCAAGATATGGGACCTGCTAAATGAAGCCAAAGGAAGAAAAAGCTTGAAGAGGAACTAGTCAAAACCCTAAATGGAGCATGCCTTAATACTTGCTGCATCGTAATCCAATATGGCTCCTCATGGTTGAGTGTCACCACCTAAACCATCTGCAACTTGACTCCACAACCAAATATCTCACCATTCTAGGAGATGCAAGAGTTATCATCACGGCACAACTGCACACTGGTACCCTCTAGAACTGAGCGGCTCACTGTTGTCAACCTAAGCGGGAGAAAGTTTGTGGAGAACTCAAAGGTTTGCGTTCAGATCTGTTTTACACCAATAGAACAAGACATTTCAATCATGCTGACTAGCATGACATATTTTAAACCATTAGTAGAATTAAGATGGACAATCTTGGCACTTTCTATAACTTCTAATATTAAATCCGCATTCATGGTAATCTTTCAAACAAGTAAACTGTAAAAGGCACTTGGTATTGTTTTATTCCTTATCCAATTCAAACCAAAAGAAAAGTAATATAATTTCAGTATAAAATTCTAAAAGAAAGATATTAACTTAACTGTTCCATAGTCATCATTATCTCGCCCTCATGCTCATCAAATTATATATATTTTTTCCTCTTTTTCATATTCAGTGGTTGACTGCTTTTGGTGTCTAGTTTCAAAAGAAGTCATAATTACTTATTTAGTAAAATCATGTTGTAAGAGAATTGTTTACGAACTTTTTGTCAATGTTAACATTTCATTGCTAAACAAGCCAAAATTCATCTCAGAGAACACTCAAAAATGGAATCACCAAACAATGCATTCTTTGGAAGTCAGAACAAAATTTTGGTAGAGACACAAATAATAAGAAAAATAGGTTTAGAAGCTGCCTTTTAGGGACAATTAGGACTATAATTAGACAACACGCCAACTGGATGCTATTAATTGTAAAACTTTCTCCATGTAAACCGACTTGTGCAGTTTAGTGCCTTATCTAAGGCAAGTGCTAAGGTTTGAATATCATTAATTGAACCAAATACTTTGTATGCTTGTGCATGGAAATTAGTTATCAAGCATCAATGTTTTGTAAGCATTAATACCGTTACAAAAACTAGCCTTCATAGAGCTCAACGAAGGACAACATTAGAAAAGACATGACTTTAATGATGATGACGACGATAAACTTTACAAAACAATTAGTAAATCTTTGAGAAGCATACCTGTTTGAGCGCAACAGCTAAACCTGAAATAGTATGATTGTGTGGACCACCTTGTAATCCAGGAAAAACAGCTGCATTAATTTTATCTTCAAAATCATACATAACCTGCATAAAGATAAATGTGATTATGAATATTTTTAAAATTTTCAAATAATTTTTTAGAAACCTTTTTGGCTATAATTACACACAACAACTATGTTAACTCACTTCTTGCCCTTGTTTGTTTATCTCTTTTACACCTTTCCTAAAAAAGATCATAGCTCCACGCGGTCCACGGAGTGATTTGTGAGTTGTAGTTGTCACTATATCAGCATACTCAAAAGGAGACGGAATAACACCAGCAGCAACCAGTCCACTGATGTGTGCCATATCTGCCAGAAGAATCGCTTTCTGCTTGTCACATACCTGTTAATTCAATGTAGAGATCATATAAGTTTTTTTCGAGCTACGAGATGACTATAAAGCTACTAATGCTCCTCTCTCCCTCCCATCACTTGGTAGAAGATCATAACTGATAATACCTTTCGAATGCGTGCATAGTCATAGAGGCGAGCATATGCACTGGCACCAGCCACTATTAATTTTGGCCTGAAGAGTGCTGCACTTTTCTCCAACTATACAAATGGATATTAAGAAAAACAGTTAATAACAAGAAAAAAAAATGAGAAACCTAAGTCTTTATTTATCACTAAAACATATTTCAAAATGATGTCACAGATTACATAATCTGACAACTGTATTGTGAGCCAAGATCAAAGCCAGGTAAATATATGAGACCTTAAATAAACAGAAACCGTGTTCAAGTGAATCCCTTACATGTTAATGAAAACATGTATCAAATCTCAAGTGAATCAAACATGCTACAAGTAGGTAGACTTCCACACATCACTGGGCCAACCTTCATGCTTCACTAATTATTCCAGATGCGTTTAGATAATAAACTCTTCTTGACACATGGTTCTGTTTGTGTATTCTACTAAGCGAACCACAACCCAACAAGAAACAAAAAAATTACTATCTTAAAGATAGTTAAGATCTACGTTAGTTCAAATGGACAACGCATTTGTTTCTCCAAATAACGAACCATTTTCAACCTCTTATATATTGTAACAGATAGCATACGGATGAAAGTGTGCTAACACAGAAGTAAAATATCTACAACAAATAATTTGGTAGTACCATAGTAAAGCATGGGGAAATCAAGAACAAAGAGAAAAGAAAGAGAGATAGTGATAGATCAACAACCTGATCGTAATCAATGTATCCTGTACTTTCATCCAATCTATACGGCATTGTTTCAAAGAATATAGATACAGCAGAGATCTTTTTTGTATCAGTCTGTAAAAAAACAATAAATATTCCAAGTACAATCAGATCTCCAGATTCTGATAAACTTGTTCACAACTGTTCAACATAGTATCAAAATGTTGATGCTAAAGATAAAAACTTTATAATAACCACACGTGTTGTTTACCAAAGTTTACCAACAACAAAGCAGAAGAACGAAACTTTTCTGACAAAAAAAAAAATCATATAATTGTCAGTTAGACTGAGTTATACCACCCTTCTAAAAGATTCATCATCCAGGGATTGGAACTCAAGTAAATGCCAGTGAAATATCCTTGCATACAATAAAGCATATTGAGTTCCGTTTCTTCTTAACAAGATTCATGGAATATATGTTACAACAGTAACAGTCTAGAGTTCAAGGACTTAGTCACTTCTATGCCGCTCTGCTCCTTTGTGTAAAAATCTTATAATTAACCCCATGATGTCCAGGTCTCTCGTCAAAATTATTGATATAAGTATAGTCATGATGGTCTCACCTTCCAAGAACCCATATCACATGCCTCTTGCAAGTCCTTCAAAGACTGTGCACACTGCAAACTCAACCTATTAGCTAAACTGTCTCGATTATTTTAGGACCAGATGAAGTGCTGAAATGTGTAACAACTTAAGTGCTGATTTGTCTTGATTATTGTTTTATGCTTGTTGTTTCTGCAAGAGCATTTTCTAACAGCTACACTTTTTTCCTTTGATGGGTGAACTTTTGTTCACACTATCCTCCCAACAGTAGGCTACATAACTAACATCTCTAAGATATGTTGATTAGACTACTAGTCCAACAGATCAGCTATTGTTTAAAGTTTTATAATCCAGTTTAAGTCATCAAGAAAATAGTACAATTAGAACATGGTGTTAGGGGCTGCTTTGTCAATTAAGGACATACATGTAAATATCACCCATGACACGGTGTCCATTGTGAAGTTAGATTAATACTATCACAGGGTTTATTGATGTACATCTACTATTTGTTTATCTTATACACCTGGATTATCCTCTAAGATTCTACATTTAAAAGTATTTGAGCACAATTTTGTTATTTTCTTACCTTGTACATTTGGATTATCCCCTTGGATTCTACATTCAAGCCTATCTGAGCACGTTTCTAGTAACATCTCTTTTTTCTCTGCTCTTAAGCCACCAATATATCCTACCAATATCACAATAGTCAATGAGTCTGACTTATGGTTTAAGGGCTTTGGGGATGTTTCCCTTTCGCTTACTCTACATCCATCCTCTTATTTTACATACCTAAGTTGATTAAATGACATTCCAGTTTTCATTCAGAATTTAAATGTGAGCAAGCTGATTACTTAGGGCACAAGTCTCATGGAATATATCAGCTAAGGGAGCAATTGGTTGAACTCAATTCAGATAGATAATAAACTAGGAAGATTCACACCAATACTAATTTCTCACAAATGTGGATCTTACAAGGATCTTGAGAGTATGGGCTAGGTAGCACTTGAACTCTCAAATTACAAGCACACTTACAAGCAAACTCACAGTTCTTAGTAGAGCTTCGGATGATTTCCGCTTGCTTTGCTAAGAGTTCCGAGGGTGTTTTTATAGGCATGGGAGATAAGGAGGAACGAGACCGGGCGCTTCTGGCAGCCCCATCGCATCTTATCCCTTTATCTTTCACGTGCCCATATTCCCTCATTATTGTAGGCCAGGTGACCTTACTTTTACAAAAGCAACTTTAAATAAAGTGACAGGCCAAAACAAGTGGCCTAAAAGTAGCTAATAAGTGCAGGAAGGAATAACCTCACATGGCTTAATTCCTTTTTGATCGAATATTTACAAAAGTTACAGGTAAAAGCTTTGCAATTGTCCTCCCCAAAGTGGTTTTAATCGTGACAGTGGCATCTTTAGTCTAGTCAATTGAACTGACCACCATCTTTAATAATTCAATTTGCTTTTCCGAAGGAGATTCTTCCTCTATGGTAATGTGGTGGATGAGTCGAGACAAAGCATCTGCAAGTTCATTGTTTACACCATCAATATGCTCAAATTTAATTTCCACCCCAGTACCTGTTATGTAGTCTATGAAGGAGATCTATCGAACCCTTGATGGGTTATTGCTGACTGTCTTATTGAAAAATTTAATTATTGCATGACAATCTGTTCTCAATGTGATTTCTTTGCGGTCCAAATAATGGATCTTCATAGCAGTTAGGGCTTCCATACACGCATAGATTTCGGCATCTATTGTGGACTTGAGGGTTGGAAATTTTCCACTAGCATAGGCGCAAACTTTTTCTGTATTTTTAGGATCATACATGGACTTTTTCCATTTGCATACGCCTCCCCAGCCTTCCATTAAACCATCAGTTTCAATAATAATATAGGCTTCAGGCGGTGGAAGCTCCAGGTCAGGAAGTTTTTGAACAAGCTCCTTGACTTCCTTAATTATCGCCCAGTCTGATGACTTAAAGCGTCGATCTCCATGAGGTGAGGTCTTGGCATATAAAGGTCCCAGTAATTTGCTGAGATTGGGAATATGTGATCTTGCATAATTTAATATCCCGAGCCAGGATCTTAATCCTTTCAATGTAGTGATTGTCTCCACATTCAAATCGCTGATTTTCTTGATTATGTGCTACTGAAGCCTTATTTTTCTGTTGCCAACAACGACTCCTAAGAATTCAATCTCAGGCTGAGCCACTTTCATTTTAGTGGGTGATAAGACAAGCCCTTCCTTTTGGCATATATCTAACATCTTGCACAAGTGTTGGCAATGTAATTCTTCAGTTGAAGAGAATACCAGAATGTCATCTATATAGACAGCCAAAAATTCTTCACAGTCCTTGAAGCAATTATCCATTTTTCTTTGGAAGACCGCTGGTGCATTTTTTAAGCCAAATGGCATTACTAGCCATTCAAATAAACCTTGAGGTACTAAAAAGGCCGTCCATGGGACTGATTCTGGATTCATCATTACTTGGTGAAACCCTGATTTCAGATCAAATTTGGAAAAGATTTTACTATTTCCGATCTTTTTCAGAATAAGATTAATACTTGGAAGAGAATACTAATCTTTATAAGTATCGTCATTGAGGGATTTATAATCGAACACTAAGCGTTCCTTTCCCTTCTTCTCTTGACCAGTTACTGGATCAATAGTAGTGCCCGATTGTACTATGAAAGCCATTGTTCTGTGTCGGCTCTTACTGGGCTGGATTACCTTTAGATTTAGGAGAGCTTCAATATGGGCTTTGAAAGAGGCCTCCATCACCGGTGTTACATGCTTTAAAGGTTTATCCTGGATTGTAATGTCCGGGTTAATGATATCCAGGGTACAGATTATCTTATTTTTTGCCCAGTGTTCTAGAGGATTATCTCCAATAAATCCTGCTTCCTTCAGCCTTTGGATTACCGGTGCAAACTGCATCTTGAAATTTACTGTTAAGGCTTGTTGATTAGTCAGAAATAACTCATCATGAAGGTTTATATATTCATCCTCATCTAAGTTTAATTCTGGTATTGCCTTGGCTGCAATAACTACTTCAGGAGAAGTATTGATTGTAGTAATTTCTTTATAAAATGTTACCTCAGTTCCTTCAATTCGTAGTCCCCCTGTCATAGCTTTGATAAAATTACAGCCTATTAACATCTGGATACCATCCTTCAAGTTCATAGTTAGCTGATAAGTAAAAGGAATCCGAAATTTGTGAACACCAATTGTCATAAAACCGTTTTTAACTTTCTTCGTTGACTCTTGTTGAGAGGTGATTCCAGAAAAGAGTACCTTATAACTGATTTCCTCAAATGCCTCTCTGGGCAATGCATTCTTGCAGATATAGCAAGTAGTTGCTCCTGTATCTAATATGGCTTGCACCATTGTGTTGCTATTCCAGGGATATGCAGTAGGACTTTCATATTATATAGCCTGTTTAACAGTGGTTGTCCGACTGTCGTAAGAATTACTTCAGTATTTACTAATGGATGATCCATTGTAGTAGATCCAGATGATCCCGTTGCCCTGGATGTTTCTCCTAGTTCCCCAACTTCAATAAGTGGCGGTGTCATAATTTTCTCAAATATTATTTGTGCAATACAGCTACCATGTTCAAGGGAAAGTGTCAGATCAGAAAAGTTTATACTTAAACTTTTCTGATCTAACACTTTCCCTTGAACATGGTAGCTGTATTGCACAAATAATATTTGAGAAAATTATGACACCACCACTAATTGAAGTTGGGGAACTAGGAGAAACATCCAGGGCAACGGGATCATCTGGATCTACTACAATGGATCATCCATTAGTAAATACCGAAGTAATTCTTGCGGCAGCCGGACGACCACTGTTAAATAGGCTATATAATATGAAAGTCCTACTGCATATCCCTGGAATAGCAGACACAATGGTGCAAGCCATATTAGATACAGGAGCAACTACTTGCTATATCTGCAAGAATGCATTGCCCAGAGAGGCATTTGAGGAAATCAGTTATAAGGTACTCTTTTCTGGAATCACCTCTCAACAAGAGTCAACGAAGAAAGTTAAAAACGGTTTTATGACAATTGGTGTTCACAAATTTCGGATTCCTTTTACTTATCAGCTAATTATGAACTTGAAGGATGGTATCCAGATGTTAATAAGCTGTAATTTTATCAAAGCTATGACAGGGGGACTACGAATTGAAGGAACTGAGGTAACATTTTATAAAGAAATTACTACAATCAATACTTCTCCTGAAGTAGTTATTGCAGCCAAGGCAATACCAGAATTAAACTTAGATGAGGATGAATATATAAACCTTCATGATGAGTTATTTCTGACTAATCAACAAGCCTTAACAGTAAATTTCAAGATGCAGTTTGCACCGGTAATCCAAAGGCTGAAGGAAGCAGGATTCATTGGAGATAATCCTCTAGAACACTGGGCAAAAAATAAGATAATCTGTACCCTGGATATCATTAACCCGGACATTACAATCCAGGATAAACCTTTAAAGCATGTAACACCGGTGATGGAGGCCTCTTTCAAAGCCCATATTGAAGCTCTCCTAAATCTAAAGGTAATCCAGCCCAGTAAGAGCCGACACAGAACAATGGCTTTCATAGTGCAATCGGGCACTACTATTGATCCAGTAACTGGTCAAGAGAAGAAGGGAAAGGAACGCTTAGTGTTCGATTATAAATCCCTCAATGACGATACTTATAAAGATCAGTATTCTCTTCCAGGTATTAATCTTATTCTGAAAAGATCGGAAATAGTAAAATCTTTTCCAAATTTGATCTGAAATCAGGGTTTCACCAAGTAATGATGAATCCAGAATCAGTCCCATGGACGGCCTTTTTAGTACCTCAAGGTTTATTTGAATGGCTAGTAATGCCATTTGGCTTAAAAAATGCACCAGCGGTCTTCCAAAGAAAAATGGATAATTGCTTCAAGGACTGTGAAGAATTTTTGGCTGTCTATATAGATGACATTCTGGTATTCTCTTCAACTGAAGAATTACATTGCCAACACTTGTGCAAGATGTTAGATATATGCCAAAAGGAAGGGCTTGTCTTATCACCCACTAAAATGAAAGTGGCTCAGCCTGAGATTGAATTCTTAGGAGTCGTTGTTGGCAACAGAAAAATAAGGCTTCAGCAGCACATAATCAAGAAAATCAGCGATTTGAATGAGGAGACAATCACTACATTGAAAGGATTAAGATCCTGGCTCGGGATATTAAATTATGCAAGATCACATATTCCCAATCTCAGCAAATTACTGGGACCTTTATATGCCAAGACCTCACCTCATGGAGATCGACGCTTTAAGTCATCAGACTGGGCGATAATTAAGGAAGTCAAGGAGCTTGTTCAAAAACTTCCTGACCTGGAGCTTCCACCGCCTGAAGCCTATATTATTATTGAAACTGATGGTTCAATGGAAGGCTGGGGAGGCGTATGCAAATGGAAAAAGTCCAGGTATGATCCTAAAAATACAGAAAAAGTTTGCGCCTATGCTAGTGGAAAATTTCCAACCCTCAAGTCCACAATAGATGCCGAAATCTATGCGTGTATGGAAGCCCTAACTGCTATGAAGATCCATTATTTGGACCGCAAAGAAATCACATTGAGAATAGATTGTCATGCAATAATTAAATTTTTCAATAAGACAGTCAGCAATAAGCCATCAAGGGTTCGATGGATCTCCTTCATAGACTGCATAACAGGTACTAGGGTGGAAATTAAATTTGAGCATATTAATGGTGTAAACAATGAACTTGCAGATGCTTTGTCTCGACTCATCCACCACATTACCATAGAGGAAGAATCTCTTTCGGAAAAGCAAATTGAATTATTAAAGATGGTGGACAGTTCAATTGACGAGACTAAAGATGCCACTGCCATGATTAAAACCACTTTGGGGAGGATAATTGCAAAGCTTTTACCTGTAACTTTTGTAAATATTCGATCAGAAAGGAATTAAGCCATGTGAGGCTATTCCTTCATCCACTTATTAACTACTTTTAGGCCACTTGTTTTGGCCTGTCACTTTATTTAAAGTTGCTTTTGTAAAAGTAAGGCCACCTGGCCTACAATAATGAGGGAATATGGACACGTGAAAGATAAAGGGATAAGATGCGATGGGGCTACCAGAAGCACCCGGTCTCGTTCCTCCTTATCTCCCATGCCTATAAAAACACCCTCGGAACTCTTAGCAAAGCAAGTGGAAATCATCCGAAGCAGCTCTACTAAGAACTATGAGTTTGCTTGTAAGTGTGCTTGTAATTTGAGAGTTCAAGTGCTACCTAGCCCATACTCTCAAGATCCTTGTAAGATCCACATTTGTGAGAAATTAGTATTGGTGTGAATCTTCCTAGTTTATTATCTTACCAAGTTACAAGATACACTTTCTTAAATTTATTTTTAAAGCGGAAAAAACATTAATGCTAAAGTCTAAAATCGGAAATCAGCATTTTTGAAAAGTATTTATCACTGATGGAGATAGATATGTATAAAGCCCCTAAACCCAAATTAATGAACATAAACTGGATGAGGCGATCCATATGGCAGGAAAATTCATTGAGGTGGATCTGAGTCAATGAAACTCTGGCTTCCATATTAGTAGGAAACAAGATATAGACCACAAAAACTTCATGGATGATTAATAAACAAAATCACTAAAATTCTCAGATGAAAAAGAAATAATTACAATATAAAATGGCAAATAAGTCAAATCAATTGCCTAAAAAACACATGAATTATCAGATTTTTTTTTGAATAGGAAATCAAATTCATCGGTGACCTGGTATCCATGAGAAAGATGTCCACCATGAGGAAGGTCAAGAGCCATTATTCTCTCATGTGGCTTCAGAAGTGCAGTGTAAGCTTGGAAGTTAGCAGGTGAACCAGACAATGATTGCACATTCACTGTAAAAGCATAAAGAAAAAGATTAAATGAATTGGATAACTTTTAATCTTTTGCTGCCAAGTTGCTCATTTAATCTTTTGCCAGAAATGTTCTCATAGAGGCAATATTTTTTAGCTTTTCAAATATGAAAAAAAGCAAGTTGCAGGATTAAAAGCAAAACGTTTCATATTAAATATTATGATTTCAAGTTACTTGGTTCTGTCTAGTTTAGTTGACTTCGAGAACAAAAAAACAATCCCAAACAATAGGAAACTTGAACAAAAAATATGACATTGTGATATGCCAACAGGTTTTAATAGTTGAATGGGTAATAATTAAAGAAATCCCCCCTGTCATTACACTAGAAAACTTAGGGGGCGTTTGGTTTGCTCCATTTTCTATTTTCATTTTCCAGAAAATCGCATTTTCTCATGTTCTGGAAAATAACTTTATTTCATTATCTAGTTTTCCAGAAAACGCTATATCTTTTTTTTTTGAAAAACAAGGCTGGAAAATACAAACCAAACACGTTTTCCAGAAATCCGCATTTTCTACGAAAAATGAAAATGAAAAATAAGCAAACCAAACGCCCCCTTAGCTTTTGCACAGCTCGAGATTTATCCAGAAGAGTTGCTAGAAGAATTGCATACAAAACAAGTAGCAAGGAACTAATTCTATGGTTGTAGAAATGAAAATCAGAAATGAAGAAGTATCTTTGCAAATTAGTCATGGTCATGGAAATCCTAGTTACTACTAGAATCAGAAAGAATCTTGATAAATGAAAATAATGTGAATTATACCTCCCCATTTTGCAGGATCTAAACCAAAAGCTTCCAGGGCGCGTTTTTGGCACAATGATTCAGCCATGTCAATGTACCTGGAACCAAAGCATGAAACGTTGAAGCACATCAGGCAAAACAGCATGGAGAATCAAATAAACATGAAATGTCATCTCTATTTCATGGCAGATGAACTGCAAGCAGTAGCCTAACACTGAGAAGAAACCAAATATATCTTACTCGTTACCGCCATAGTATCGTGCACCAGGATACCCCTCACTGTATTTATTTGTCATGACCGATCCTACTGCTTGCATGACTGACACCGATGTGAAATTCTCTGAGGGTATGAGTTCAAGGCCCTTCCATCACATTTCAAGTTATTAGTCATTAAAATTTAAAACTAATCTATCACAGAAAATGCATTGCACAAAAATCAAATCTCAAAAAATCACATGAATCATTCGTATGGTAGATTCTGCATTATCAGAGACTGAAATAAGAAACAAAGGATAATACCTTCCACTGTCTTGCCTTCTCAAGCTCAATTATATCTGAGATCTCCGGATCAATGATCTCCAACGGAGCATTCAGCTGCTTCGTCCACTGCAGTAGAATCCAAGAACCCGAGTATCAAGAAACACTGCAATACTCTCGAAACCATCAACACTGACAGGACAAACACAAAGGACAAACCGTAACACCAGATTTCTCTTTCTCGTAGGCAGCCTCGCTCGGCAAGGAGGACTACACATAAATACGCATCACGAAAGAAAAGGAAGTTAACAGAATGATGCGAAACGACCTGATCCGATAGCTCAATCAGGCTTACATATTTAAAAAAAAAAAGCAATATTTGTTCGAAAAAAATGAACAATAATGATCCAAAGATCCGATCTTTATTTGTGCAGAAGACCCAAAACTTTCAATGGACCAAAAACAACGATTTCTTTTCAAGGAAATGCTGGATTAGAAAAAAGGCATACCATGCAGCGGAGGAAGAAGCCCGGGAGGAGCTGGCGGTTAACGACGGCCACGGAGAGTTGTCGGAGCGCCGATGCCATCGTCATATCGCTTCGTCCTTCCGGCGATCTTTGTTAGCGGGGCAAACGATGTGAAGTGACCGTGGTGCTGATAAAGCCCAAGGGAGTAGGTGATCACAGGGCTTGAAAAATTGAAGAGAAGCGGTAGATCTGAATCCGGATCGAAGCAAG